>NC_051175.1:81208987-81282327 GCF_013339725.1 Rhipicephalus microplus | reverse complement strand
CGCAGTAGCTCTGGCGAGCGCCACTACGAGTTATATATCAATAAAGAAAGAAAAAAAGTTCGCAGATTCCACGTACAGAGGGAATTGTTAATATGTGAAGCACGAAAGAGAAATGTTGATGTCACTTTAAAATCAGCGCAACGTTACGAGGTGTAGGTAACTGATGCCGCAAACTTCCGTGTCATGATTATGATGTTTGATGTGTCGTTTACCTTCGTCATCTATTCACGTCACGTGATACCAAATTTCGTATATGTGGAACTAGCGAAACGGCCGCGAAACGCCTTGATTGTGGCATGTAGATGTTTCACATGACATTCATCTCATGAGTTTGGTATGTTGTCATGTTCTTACATGACACGCGTGTCAGGATTATCATGTTTGCACCAGTCATATTTCATCATCCATTTACGTCATGTAACACCAACTTTGGTATATTTTGAGCTAGCAAAACGGCCGCGAGCGCATCATGAAGGGCCCAATATACTCCAACGTAGCGTTGACGCGCGCTCCCGCTGGGCACGGGACGCTACATTGCACGCTACATTAGCGACGCTACATTAGCAAAACGCGAGCACTCTTTAGTCTGACGCAGGCGCGACCGGCGCTACTAGCGTCCGTCGGCGCGGCCCGACGGCAACGGTGCAAAATTCGCGCCGATGCATTACCCACTCAACCTGCGTCCCCTCTTTTCGTGATGGAGGGGTCGACGTGGAGGCACTGAAACGTGCATGCGTCAAAGCAACGCAGCGCGGTGCACACCTGCGAGTATATGGCAAAACTGGCACCTGGCGTCCCAACGCCGGCGTGACGTGACGAAATCAACGCCGGCGAGCACGCGCACTGCGCCACGTCAAAATGCATTGGCGCCTAGATTGTGGCATGTAGTCATGTTCTCACAAGACATCCATCTCATGACTATCAGTTTTGCACCAGTCACATACCTTGGTCATTCATTGACGTCACTTATTACGAAATTCGGCAAATTGTCAAGCTAGCGAAAGGGCCGCGAACGCATCATGAGCGTGACATGTAGTCATGTTGATACATGACACGCACTTGATGATTATCATGTTTGCATTTCAATACTTTCGTCATCCATTCACGTCTCGTAATACTTAATTGGTATAAGTGAAGCTAGCGAAACGACCACGAGCGCATCATGAGCTTGGCATTGAAGGCGATGAAAAGGCTGATGCCCTTGCATGCGAAGCACGGACATCTGTTCCGAAAGAACTCCCAAGACTTACCAGAACAAAAAAGATGTGATACGCAATCATTTCAAGGCGATCTACAAGTTTCCACACCAAGCATGTGTAATTCGTGGACTTTCTCGTGAACAAGCGACGCTGTTGTACAGTAAGAACCGGCTCCGCATCCAACCTGGCCTGGTCATTCAGGACTGGGAGATACGCTTCCCCGTTCTGTGCCTTCTGCGGTGACATTGAGGAGATTGAACATTTCATTTCGCTTTGCCCACAGTTTGATGTGCAAAGACCAGCGATGATCCGCACTTTGCAAAAAGGTTGTCATAGGCACCGGACAGTTGATGACGTCATCTTTCTGAAGGACCCGCGGCAACTAGAAGGAACGTTCAACAATTTCGTTGGTCTTCCTGCGAGACACTGGGCTCTGACACGTGGTGACAATTTCCAAATTCAGGAGATGCTCAGGCGGAACAATTGCCGGCCATGCAGGCCAGGCAAACCCCGCCAGCTGCAACACCCACCACACCATCATGAGCATGGCATGTAGTCATGTTCTAACATTACATGCATCTCATGACTATCAGTGTTCACCAGTTGTCACAGGTCCCGTTAAAACGGGAGGCAATCGCCGGGCTAATTCCAAGGGCCGAAGTATCGGCCCCCGAACCGCACCACGAAAGCGTAAACAATTTAGAATAATCCTTTTTGGCGCGCCAGCGGACGCCGGCTGTGGCCCAAAGAACAAGTCAGAGCCAAGAGTTGATAACAAACAAATTATATTCTCAATAATGACAGATCAAAACGATACAGAAGTATGCACACTTCACAATAGTTGCATACAATATGTCACCACTCAAACAACGTACTACACAGTACAATCAGCCACACTCGAAACAACGGACACAGACAACAATACGCACTACAATGCAGTCGCATGCATTGAACAACCAAGACACTTAAAGACTAAAGAGATAGAGGAACCTATTCAGTCCAAAGTTTCTGGAACAAAAGTCTGGATGACTCTTCCGATGAATCACTCACTCAAAGTCCAGCGCTGTTGTCGTTCCGCTGCCCCCGAAGTTTCTCTTCCAGGAAACCTCGACTGCCCCCAAAGTTTTCTCTTCCAGGGAAACCTCGACTGCCCCCGAAGTTTCTCTTCTAGGAAACCTCGCGGTCTTCACTTGGCCACTCTCCAAGCTTCCACCTTCTTCGCCGGAAACACGTCGGCTTCACACACGCAGCTGTTGCCACCCGTCTTTCGCTCGATAGCGGTAGACACACGCTCTTGCCTGTAGCTCGAGCCTTCACCCTCCGGTGGAATCCTCTTCCTTCTCCTGCTTTGTCCCTACGGACAAAACCTTCGCGACTAGACGGCGGAACACCCTACGCCCTCTGGCGCTAACTTCCGTCTTCTCCTGATCTCCCATCTCGGCTGCTCGATTAATTACCTTCCGCGCGAGATTCCAGAAAGTTCTCATCATTTCGTCGGCACGATACGCAGCAAAGGCTGGGGAGAGGGCGAGACGGTTCGAAGGCCGTCCGCGACAGATGACGCAACTCGGCATCATCATGCCCCTTTCCATCGGAATCTCTAGGGCCTGCTCGGCCGCCGATGTGGGGTGAGGAGGTTCGTCCGGTACCAATCGCTTCCGAGGGGAGAGGGATGCGTGCCGGGAAGTCTTTGGATGCTTGTTTTCTTTCTTTTTTATCGTTGACCCTCGCGGCGTCACTCCGGCGTTTCGTCCCGAGGAAATTCGGCGCGCGCCCTTTTTTTGAGCGCTCGTTTTGTGACACTGTCCCCCACTTTAAGGAATATTATCTCATAATATTCAAAAACCACACAAACGAGCGCGAACAGTCCCCACACTCTCAAAGACTGTAAAATAGTCCGCGCTCATGATACGTCCATTTACAATAGATCACTCAATACAATTGTACACTGTAATTCAACTATCACAACACATGAAATATAACCACAGGTACATGAGTACAAACACTCCACCACATATTCCAAACAATACAAATGTACAAAGTTCTCTCATTACAACATATGTACAATACTATACATCAAATCACAGTAACAAACATTTTGACTCGCTCGACATACAGTTGTTACACAGAATAACACCCACATTAACACAACATATTGCACTCAGTACTGCCAAACACATTCCGATTCGACCTCAGCACCTATCTTGTGTATTTCGAGCTGCCAGTCTTTCTCTCTCCAGCTCCAACTTCAATTGCTGCTCTCTTCTTCTCTCGCCCTTTCGGCTGCCAACTTTTCTCTCTCCAGCTTTAACTTCAATTGCTGCTCTCTTTCTTCTTTCAGCTGTCGCTCCTTTGCCTCTCTTCTTCTTTCGCCATTTCAGCGGCCGCCTTTCTCTCTCCAACTCAGCTGCTTTTTCTTCCTGGCCCTTTCAGCTGCCAACCTCTCTCTCTCCACCGCCTCTTTCTCCTTCTGGCTTACTCACTTCCGTAGTTCGGCGCCAGACAGACCCATCTTCTCACCAAGAGCTACTAACTTTTCGAGATCCGTTGTGTCTCGCAAATGAAGTCTTGCCGCGTGCGAAATGTATCTGCCTAAATCAGTCTATCGGAACACTCCACTGCACTCGTTAACGAGAACACTGAACAACACACGAAATCGTTTTGATAGCACTATCAACACTCGAGGCTTTTTCTCACTACTTTGGACATACTGTGCACCAAAAGGTCCTTGTCGCGGACGCCAGATTAATTGTCCCCGGTCCCATTAATTCGGGAGGCGATCGCCGAGCTAATTCCAAGGGCCGAACTATCGGCCCTCCGAACCGCACCACGATAGCGTAAACAATTTAGAAGTGGCCCTTTTTGGCGCGCCAGCGGACGCCGGCTGTGGCCCAAAGAACAAGTCAGAGCCGAGAGTTGATAAACACAACAAAATTATATTCTCAATAATGGCAGATCAAAACGATACACAAGTATGCACACTCCACAATAGTTGCATACAATATGTCACCAATCAAACAACGTACTACACAGTACAATCAGCCAAAACTCGAAACAACGGACACAGACAACAATACACACTACAAAGCAGTCGCATGCATTGAACAACCAAGACACTTAAAGACTGAAGAGATAGAAAACCTAGTCAGTCCAAAGTTCTTGGAACAGAAGTCTGGATGATACTCTTCCGAGAATCACTCACTCAAAGTCCAGCATTGTCGGTCCGCTGCCCTCGAAGTTTCTCTTCCAGGAAACATCTGTCATTCCGCTGCCCCCGAAGTTTTTCTTCTAGGAAACCTCGCGTCTTCACTTGGCCACTCTCCAGCTTCAACCTTCTTTGCCGGAAACACGTCGGCTTCACACACGCAGCTGTTGCCACGCGTCTTCGCTCGATAGCGGTAGACACACGCTCTTGCCTGTAGCTCGAGCCTTCACCCCTCAAGTGGAAATCCTCTTCTTCCCCTGCTTTGTCCCAGCGGAGAAAACCTTCGCCGACTACACGGCGGAATACCCTACGCGCTCTGGCGCTAACTTCGTCTTCTCCTGATCTCTCATCTCGGCTGCTCGATTAAATAACTTCCGCGCGAGATTCCAGAAAGTTCTCATCATTTCATCGGCGCGATACGCAGCGAAGGCTGGGGAGAGGGCGAGATGGTTCGAAAGCCGTCCGCGACGGATGACCCAACCCGGCGTTACCATGCCCCTTTCCATCGAGAATCTTCTAAGGCCTGCTCGGCCGCCGATGTGCGGTGAGGAGGTTCGTCGGCGAACCTACGCTTCCGAGGGGAGAGGGACGCGTGCCCGGGGAGTCTTTGGATGCTTGTTTTCTTTCTTTTTTTTATCGTTGACCTCGCGGCGTCACTCCGGCGTTTCATCGCGAGAATTCGGCGGCGCGCCCTTTTTTGAGCGCTCGTTTTGTGACACCAGTCATATACTTAGTCATGCATTCACGTCCTGTAATACCATATTTAGTATATGTGGTCAGCGAAACGACCGCAAGCGCACCATGAGCGTGGCGTGTAGTCATGATTCATGTCCTACATGACATGCATGTTATGATTTCTACGTTAGGGTCTGTCCCTTGCGTTCGCCATGCAGTCACGTCATACCATACCAGTTTTGCAACATGTCATGTGAACGAAACCACCGCGAGAGCTGCAAGATCATGACTTGTAAATCATGACTTTCATGACATACATATCATGATTTTCATATTAGGACTACTCAAATATGTTCTGCATAGAGTCATGTTATGCCATACCAAGTTTGGTAACAATACCATTATTGAAACGGCCAGGAGAGTTAAAAGTCGTAAGCGGCTAGATAGATAGATAGATAGATAGATAGATAGATAGATAGATAGATAGATAGATAGATAGATAGATAGATAGACAGACAGACAGACAGACAGACAGACAGACAGATAGATGGATAGATAGATGGATAGATAGATAGATAGATAGATAGATAGATAGATAGATAGATAGATAGATAGATAGATAGATAGATAGATAGATAGATAGATAGATAGATAGATAGATAGATAGATAGATAGATAGATAGATAGATAGATAGATAGATACGCTCAAAGTCACCGAAGTTTGCTAAGAAATGCCTCGCATTGAAAAATACACAGCTTTGCCCTAAAGACGAAGCAATGAACGCGACAGCAACAAATTTGAAGTTTACGCGCAGAATGGCAAGCACATCAAAACGTGTCCCGTGTTTCTCACGCACAAAGAATGCACGAAAACGTACTCACAGGCACAAATTAACGCGAATAAGCGTCTCCGTTGTTACTTCACTATGTCTGAAAAGCGCGTCCTTTTCGCAAACGGAGGCTCTGCAACGATTGCAGTGACCTTTTGTGCGCCAGGTAGCTACAACAGAATCGTTCCGACGAAACCCAAATACTATCCAAGACGTATGATTCTCCCCACTGCAAGATAAGGACACGCGATCGAGCGTACACCACCTTATTCTCTACGCGGGTCAAAGTACGCGTGAGAGATGAGATCCGCCGCGTGCTCACTGCGCCATCTTGCTGATAATGCTGAAAACACAATAGTCCCCCCTCCCTTTGAGATGCCCGTCAACAGCGGTAAGTGGTAGATAAGAATGGCTTGCCGTTTAAACATTGAAGGAGGTACTTCTCGGTGGCGCAATGGTTAACCACTCGCAGTAACGACGCCGAGGTCCCACGTTCGATTCCGCGCGCCGGGGTCTATTTTTTTTCTGGGATTTTCTTTCTTGCATTTTCATATACATAAATACGTATACAGATGCGGTGCATGACATCGACGTCGAAGCCGGTGGCGAAGTCTAGCTGAAAGTATCCATATAATTGCTGTCGCAATCAAATGATCCTGCTCTCTGCAGCGCGTGAGTGCTACAATAGGTGCTACAATATCAGACCGTCAACTGCGTGATACATTTAGCCTGTCATAAAAACAAGACAATCTACAGGGGATCAACTGCTACCATAGTGCTTCATAGAGAAAGCAACAGAATACCAATCAAGAAGGGTGTAAGGCAGGGGGACACAATTTCCCCAATGCTGTTTACCGCGTGCTTACAGGAGGTTTTCAGAAGCCTAGAATGGGAACAGTTAGGGATAAGAGTCAATGGAGAATACCTTAGTAACCTGCGCTTCGCCGATGACATTGCATTGCTGAGTAACTCGGGGGACGAATTGCAACTCATGATTACGGAGTTAGACAAGGAGAGCAGAAAAGTGGGTCTTAAAATTAATCTGCAGAAAACGAAAGTAATGTACAACAACCTCGGCAAAGAGCAGCGCTTCGAGATAGGTAATAGTGCACTTGAAGTTGTAAAAGACTATATCTACTTAGGGCAGGTAATAACCGCAGAGCCGAACCACGAGATTGAAGTAACTAGAAGAATAAGAATGGGGTGGAGCACATTCGGCAAGCACTCTCAAATTATGACAGGTAGATTGCCACTATCCCTCAAGAGGAAGGTATATAACAGCTGTATCTTGCCGGTACTTAGCTACGGAGCAGAAACCTGGAGACTTACAAAGAGGGTTCAGCTTAAATTGAGGACGACGCAGCGAGCAATGGAAAGAAAAATGGTAGGTGTAACCTTTAGAGACAAGAAGAGAGCAGAGTGGATTAGGGAACAAACGGGGGTTAAGGATATCATAGCTGAAATCAAGAAGAAGAAATGGACATGGGCAGGGCATGTAGCGCGTAGACAGGATAACCGCTGGTCATTAAGGGTAACTGACTGGATTCCCAGAGAAGGGAAGCGGGTTAGGGGGAGACAGAAAGTTAGGTAGGCAGATGAGATTAAGAAGTTTGCGGGTATAAATTGGAAGCAGCAAGCACAGGACCGGGTTAACTGGCGGAACATGGGAGAGGCCTTTGTCCTGCAGTGGACGTAGTCAGGCTGATGATGATGATGATGATGATGAAAAACAAGACGCATAGTGGGAGTGACGTATGTTCGCAGAGAAAGGATCGAGTTTTCTAAATTTTGGTATTAACGTCTGATTACCAGTTCGATCAACCTGTGAGGCTACTTGAGACATAAAATCCCGTTCACATGATCCTGCTCATATTGCTTACAAGGGTAAGTGCTGTTAATGTCCATGCATGCTGCGTATTATAAAAAATTTAGGTGAGCAATGTGCATGTTCAGTTTAGTCTATGAAGGACTGATTCCACTATTACATAAATTTCAGCCCAAGAATGAAAGATCACGGCACACGGAGAAGATGACTTCACATGGTGAAACATTTGTTGTTGAGACAAAAAATTATAATGATAACCGCAGGCCTGCATCACTTCACTCCACAAATCACTACACCTTAAACTGATACGAGGTTACAAAAAAAACGACACCAGTAACGTCCTAAGCAAACAAGGGACTCGATCATAATTCGCCTGACACTTTCAAGTGCTACATCTTGAAAGCATAATTGTTTGACGAGGCAATCGAAGGCTCACTGATTCATTTTCTTCAGTTGCAAGTTATGGCCTTACATGTCTACCCTATCAATCAAAGGTAGTTATTTTCACTGAAAAACAAATATCTACAGAGAAAAAATCTACTCATATTGAGCATTACTCTCACCCTTAGCTGGATTCACGTTTATACTCACATCTGCTCATACGCATTCAGAAGCAGTATCCTTCATAGAGAATTTCAATATTTATTGATCAGAGGCGGGAATTACGTATGGTGATGCCTTGTACTCCTTCCCCCGCCAGCTGTCCAGTGGAAGGTCTTAATAATATATCTCATGTTGCTGTCTGTTTTAACAAAATTGTACTTGCTGTTTGCAAGCACTCAAAACTCGTATTCGAAAGCGCTAATAAAAGAAGCCAAGAAGAGCACCGATTAAGTCAGATATTGGTAATAAAGAGCATTGACACCATAATCGAATTGGATAATTTTGATCGACTCACTCCGACTCTCTCAGACTCAGATATAGCCATGAGTTTGAGTCCAAGAAAGTCTGAGATAGTAACGTTTTGGTGAGTTGGAGTCCAAGGGAATCCGGCTCAGAAAACCTTTGGTGAGTTTGAGTCCGAATGAGTATTAAAGGCAGAAAATAGTTCGTGAGAGAGTCTGGGCGAAATCTACAATTTTTGCCTACCTATGTATCGTACGTGTGTCGTGTTCTTTTGTTCCTATTCTCTGAAGTTCACCTTATCGTAGCATTGAAAGAAAAATTCTTTGATGCAAATATATTTCCAAACTCATTATGAAAAGGAGCAATAATGCACATTCAGTACGGTGCAGTCGTATCTACCATGCACTTGCCACATTTAAAGATGAAGAAATTAAAAATTGGTTGAAATATCCTAAGCACCCTTGGGCTGCACTGCCTTCTTTCATCAAATTTAGCAGTTTTTTACTCACCTTCTTTTCTGACGTGCAGTCGTGATTTCATTTCTGCGTGAATTAGGCGTGTAGAGTGTTGTTTAAATGAGAAACTGCTTCCTTTCTTTCTATTTTTACAGGACCCCAGTTACGGAAACAGTCCAACCAATTTGCTACTACGGTCACTGCAATCGTAAAAATAAGTTTAATGATTTTAATTGCAACGAGACGTACAGGTGGCTCATACATAAGGGAGTTAAAACTCCGTTTATTCATTTAGCGAATATTACAGCTTTCTACAAAGGCAAAAAAAAAAGAAACATCTTAGTTCAACCTTAGCGACGCGTCAAGTGTGACATGGAATCTGGACAATCTCACAAAGCCTGTTAATTTCAATGCAGCAATTGTGAAATGGGTGTGTACGCTCGTACTGATCGACTCGCGTCATGCTTAGTTTGTAGTGGCAATATAGACAGCACCGATAAAAATTCCTGTTCCTAGTCTGACTCCTCATTCTACTGTGAATAACACATGTCGAGTTGGTTTTTTTTTATTACAAAGCGAAAAACCGCCCACATGTTGCGAGGACGGACTTAAAGAGTGCTGTGGAAAAGTAGAGCACCTGTACCTCGTTTTCCTTCTCTCTGTCATCGTAAAGTATGCGCTGAATTCTTTTGTTTCTACGATGAAACACACTATAGTAACTTGGGAAGATTTGTTTCGTAGAGCCTGTCGGGTACCTTGGTTACATTACAATTTATTTCCAATAACATTATTTTATTTATTTGTATATTTATTTATTTTTCTGCTTTGTGTACCCATGAAGGATCATCACAGGAAGAGTATGTTCCCTTATGCCAACGTAACAATGCAAATAGCAAAAGTTAGATAACATGGAAAGTTACTAAAATCAAGAATGACCACAGATGTACTTCAGTGGCGAAACTGAAAAAAATGTATATGAATACGATCTCAAAAAGTAAAGAATATAAAAATAGGAGAACGATGCAGATAACTATAATGAACGAGAAATTTTACGCATCGCTAGGCACCAAGCTTACCGTTACATAATAGGTATTGCACCTTTCCGATTTAGGTAGGTAAAGAATTATGAATGCAGCGTAATGAATATAAACAAATATGTAAAAAAGAAATGGCGATGATACCGGCAGCTCATTCTTGAGTAGCATGTATTTCATTTTTTATCGATGTCTAAAGCGATTATAATGTTGCACTGTTTGATATATTGGGATCCAACCTCTTCCAATCATGCTTGATTAAAGTGAAAAAAAACTGTAAGCTTATGACTTTCTATTTGTATTGCATGCTCGTGTAATGATAATGCGTGTTTGTGCCGGGTTCGCCATGTTTGGGTTACAGATAAGATATTGAAAATGCCTATCTTTATATCTCTGAGGGTTAACTGAGACATCATTCCTATATAGTCACGCAAGCTTGGCTTGTTTTTGTGGCGCGTGGCGACCGGTATGTTTGATTAATTCTGCTGGTAAGTCTTCTAACCTATTTAGGCTGGGGCTCATTGCTCTTTTAGTGGCGGGTCACTTGGGCGGTACGGGCTTGTTTTGCCCTTTTCAATCTCTGCTTTGCTTTTACAGCATATATGACACAGCTCCTTCATTTCATTTCCTTGCAATTAGGAACGAAACTCTCAGGCCTTTTTGTAGCGCCAGGTTGCGCGAACAGGAATTGTCATCATCATCAACCGCTGTACGCACATGCTTCGTGTTCTTCGACTTCTGCTTTTCACTCCCGAAGTGTACACCTATTTTTCCGACGTGGAATACAAGAACAATGATGGGCTAGACTGATGCACGACCAGAAACTGACGTAAAATATCGTAAAAAAACGATATTCACAGGACTGAAATCGAGTGACGTCACGTAAAAAACTAGTCACGCGAATGAAGATGATGTCAAGCTATAACAAGTCACGTGACTGAAATCACAACGGCACGTAAGAGGTAGTAATGTGACGTGTAGCCAAGTCTGCCCATACTTAGTACTACAACCGAAAACTGCGCCTCTAGTAAATGCTTGGCTTTACTAGCACAATTTAGCTAATCAAACACCTGCTTCGCTGAGGATTCCAATCTTGCGCGATCAGTTCAAGCTGCTCACTTTTCATTTCTTGTAAATGTATCATTGTGCCTTCCTTTTAAATACTGTTAGTTTCTTAACAAGTTCTCTAGTGGAAGGAAACAAGACAACGTTAGCGTCTTCCAAAGTTGATGTGACGACAGTTTGGTATGCTAATAGTTTCGTGCGAGGGTGCACTAATAAGAAACGTCTATTTGTAAAAAAATGTTTAGTGCGGACGAGCTAACGTTGTTCACCGAGGGCTACGGTTCAGCCTAAGTATTCGTACTCTTCCACTGCAATGAGTGTGGTATTATCTAAGTATTAATAGAACAGCTGTTTTTTTTTAATTTACTTAGTAACTCACCATTCTCAGACAATATGAATGCGAATGACAAAATGATGTTTATTCTTACAATATCATTACAACAACCCATTAATTGGTACAAAGCACAGCCACCACAAAAATGCTGACATGACATGACATAGGGTATATGAGAAGCCAGATCATTAATGTATACAAGAAATGAGACTGGAGACGAAGCGCTTGTGGAATTCCGGATCTTGAACTTGTCTTATAGGAATATGAGCCGTGCTGGCTGACATTTACACGCTGACTGCGATTTGAACGAAAACCTTTTCTTCATTCGAAAAGGTGTTCTTTATCCTAGATAAGGTCACATCTGTGAACGATTTTATTGTGTTACATGCAGTGGATAACATTTGAGAACTCTGGAAAGATCATATCGATGTGTTTATGTAGGCCAACGCTTAGCGATACCCGTGAGCATGCTGAAGCAGATGCGTGAATGTGGAGGCCGCTTTTCGAAAGTCACGCCAAAAGTGTGTTACCATTTTGTCCTTTTCGAGGTGTTTAGCTATATCGATTAAGATGATGTGCCCAATAGCTTGCAAGCAATGCATGTTAGTGAGATTGGTTTGTAGTTGAAGCGCTTGGTCTTACTTCATTATGTTTAACTTGTTTTTACTTTAGCGGTTTTCCAGTCATTGGAGAAGCTCTCGCGGCCACTATCACCTTAATATTATTATCAAGTACATAACTATTGACCTTGTGTGTCGGCGAAGGATAATAATAATGTAATTGTAGAGTGTTTAACGTCCCGAAACCATGATGTAATTATGTGAGACGCCGTAGTGTAGGGCTCCGGAAGTTTCGATCACCTGCATGAGTTTCTCTGACGTGGACCTAAATCTAAACCCCCGGGCCTATCGGCGAAAGATGCACTTGATATACTATCGGATACCAATTGTTTTAGCCTAAATTTGTCAGCAACTGAAGCGTCTGCTTTGGTTATTGAAAGTGGCTCTGGAGATATCGTTCTAGAGGGCCATGCAAATTTGTGGTGGTGTGCCGTCATCCTTCGTAAAGACGGAAAAATAGTCACTGAGATACTTAGAATAAGTTGTTATCTGCTTTTATGGTTCTGTCGTCGTTGCGATTTTTTTATTTATGCTGCTCCAGAAGTCCGTTTGGGCTGGTTGGAAAACGTTTCTCGGTGTATTGTGAGGTAAAACTATTTGTCAGTCTTATTGTTTTTTTATTTATGCATTGCATAGTAGTGTTGAGATTGGGATATGTGTAATCAAAAAAGTTAGCTTGCAGCAATTTTTATTCATCTTCTTTAAACTCGGCAGTGTATCACTTCACACATTTCCTACAGATTACGCTTACTGGATATCTTCTTTGTCATTGGTAGGTAATTATTTATGAAAATCAGATAGTAATGGCTTTTAACGCAAGCCATGAGGCATCGATCTTGGTATTGCTGTTACAGGAAGGCTCCACAGACAATTCGCGTCCATCGGTGACGTAATTAGGTATATTAGCACCGTTAACTTTATTGTAGTTAGAGTAAGTGACTTGTCGAGGGACTAATAGTATCCTAAGAAGTAATTGTGTAAAATGTGATATCGTTGCCACAAATACCATCTAGTAGGCTGTATTTAGTTTCTTCGCTTATGTAGTGATGGCTAATAAATAATAAATCTAATATAAAACAGGTGGATGCTTGTACACTGCACACGTCTAGGTTCCGTTTCTACTTGAGTAAGTTTCAACGATGGCGTATAATGCAACTACACATCCGCACAGTGTGAATGACACTGTATTGTCTGGCAGTTCACTTAGTGAGCGTTAAAAATTGCACGCGATTATTATACTGGATAACAAGGCACGCTGCTGCGTGTACTCGTGCAATCGGATAGAATTAAGGTTGTACGTAGGACGTTCATATCTGCAGCGTAGGATTACCGTTCATTATTCACAGCTCAGTTTACGAGAAGATAGCGTCATCGCTCGAAACATGGAGCAATGCTAGAAATAGAATTTCTTTTATATCTAGAATCACCTCCCCTCCGCCCTGTGTATGCGATCTTTCCGAATGCTAGCGTTGTTGGGAGGAGCTATCTCATGACCTTTATTCCTTTGATGTTAGCCAAGTTTCCGCTAGCGTTACAATATCTGGTTCAAACGTGACAAGCAAGCTTCAAGTACACTTTTTTATCAATAAGCGATTTAGAAGTGACATGTAAATTTTGCAGAAATGCCGGCTTGGAGAAGTAGATTACCATTATTATCCTCGTCCCAGAAGAACACATGTCATTTTATTCGCACGTTATCATAAAGGACCTTGTCAGCGGATTCTTTTTTTTTTTTTGCTTTGGCAGGTTCCCGCTATATTCTTCGCAAAACTCGCACCCATGCTGAAAAAACCTCTTGAATTAAAAAAAACTTGACTCCTTCAGCTTGGAACAGTTTTTTCTAAATTCATCTTTTGTCTCTACAGTCAAGATTTTTCAGAATTGCTGGCCATTTCTTTTACAGATATCTGGCCTGACTAGCTGGTGAATGCGCCTGATGCTTCCAACTTCAAGTCTAACGACTTGTTTTATTGCATTGTTGTTATTGTGGGTAGAGCAGCATCTTCGTTTTTTTACTTCTTCTAGCATGCTATACACCATTAAATGTGATCGCCTGGAGTGATTTTCATGGTCATCCAATCGTAGGGCCGGGGTTCAAACGACTTTGTGTGTGTTGCTAACAATTTTTGTGAAAGACGAAATATTTTGTCTAAGGTTGTGGTTCTTGCTGATCGTCTAATGCGTACCGGCACTCTTCGTTTATTTCTTTGAAGTCACATAAGCTTTATTGTAGTAGCCTTGAAATTTCCGGTGTACCGGGACCCGTGCTGGATTCTACGTCACCGGCTAAAAGTAATAATTCTATTAGATGTACTATGTACAAGATAAGTTCACACGGTAGCTTGGCGTAATACAGCACAATTAAACAATACTCCATTACGAATGTCTTCTAAAGAAATAAACCTACCTGCTGCCAAAATTTCACACCACTTGAAGTTGGTCTGTAGGTCGAGGACTAGGCTATACAGTATAAAGCAATACGCAGTTGATGACTTGTTATATATCTGTAGACGAGAACTATGCCCATATTGATACATGGCAGTGGTGACCTGTGTCGTCAAAAACAGTTGAGCATATATTTTACGCCCTCTAGCGTACACAGGGGAATGTCAGAAACTTAGTGCCTCGACTGCACGCTTTCATAATGGATCATTAACCGATGAGTTCGTATTAGGTCATTGACCGGCCGCCAGCAGCGAAACTATGGTTATAAAATTGGTTGTAGCCGTCCAACAAGCCACTGTGTTGGATGCACGTCTTGATATTTGTCCCAACGTGTTGCAACTATGTTGTCTTTTCCCTAACACACCATCGCCATTCATTACTGTTTCTGCACTTAGTCCCCGTTCCGCTGCGTATACTAACAGGCCAAGGCACTTTAAATCTCAGGCCACCATATCTGCCTTCGTGTAAGTTCTTGTTCTGTCTTCATTATAATAAATACTAATGTAATATTTATTGAACATTTAACCTTATACTGCCAAGAGTCAGATGCCACCCGCTATGCAGTACGTGAATAAAAAAAAAAGTTGCGGAAGGGCAGCAGTGAGAGGTGAGGAAGATACCTTTTGCACGCACTAACGACGTGCTATGAAAATTTGTCTGCTTGGTTGCTAATAAATTACCCGTATTTTTAGCGAACAAAAAGGTGCGATGAGAGTTTCGATCTGTGTATCTATCTATCTATCTATCTATCTATCTATCTATCTATCTATCTGTCTATCTATCTATCTATCTATCTATCTATCTATCTATCTATCTATCTATTTATCTATTTCGCGACCTGCGTCTAGGTGCTTTCGTGACAGCCTCCTGAACATGGCGTAGACCAAATTGACTTGGAAGGTTAAGAAGGTGTGACTAATATGAGCGTCGTATCACCACCTGGATGATGTGAAGATCTTTTCGCGTGCGGTACATACCCGTGATGCATGGGCCACGTATGTGGGTATGCGCCGCGCATGTTATCCGCAGTTTATATCTACCCAAGGACGGGGAGAACAAACATTGGTAATTCTGAATGCGTTAATGAAACCTGATTTCCGCAGCATTTACCCGACGAATGCAAAGAATAAAAGTCTGCCGAAATTGAACCCAAACATTCTGCGTGGCAGTCCGGTATTCTACCAGAGTTCCGTCACTTGTCTTCAAACTACTTTGTAACGGCAGGCGTAATGTCATTGCAGCGGCAATTGCAGTTGCAGTGCTTGCTATCTAAATTCATAACAAATAAGTGGACACTACAAATGCACACTTGCGATAAAAGCGTAACTTTTGGTTAACTTCAGCTGTGGTTTCATTGTTGCCTCCGCTTTTATTGCATTCGTACGAACTCGATATCCACAGCTTGGCGTTGTAATTCTCTGCAGTTTTGCCTGCCGTCGTGATCGCCAGGTGCCTTCGAACTACCAATGTTGCATGGCTTCCAGTGCTACGCTGACAATCGAATGGCGACCGCAAATTCTCTCGGAGCTAGAGAGCCTTGGGAAAAAATTGGCCTCGTGTCTGCATGTTACACTGCAAATGTCGTCGAAACACGATAGTCTTGCGTCTGGAGAGAGTGAACAAAACGTTAATTTGATGTTCTGCGCAAGAAAATCGGTGAATGGTATTCTGAAGGCGCTGCGTTAGAGTGCCTCGAGCGTGCAGCGGAGGCGAATGAGCGCATGAAGTCCCGTCACACGTGAGACACGAGCGCCATCTGGCAGTTATATTGGGAAACGAAGCGCACGGCGTGTGTACCCGTCTCTGAGGTTATGAGGTGTAGAACGCAAGGCGACGGGTAGGTGCCACCACCGTGTCGTCAAAGCAAAGCATCGGAAACACTTGCTTTTTCATGCAAGCGTTGCATGGTCAGCGCAGCGTGATAAACGCTACGGTCCTCAGATTTACTTATATATGCATTTTCTAGTAAGAAGTACAAATACATAATATTGACGTGTTGTTATGGTATCTCATATATCCGCATTAATTGCTTTTTAATTAGGCAATCGCACAAGTATGAACTCATGAACTTGGAGCAATATTGATGGGCGCTGCGGATAGGGTCGGCCATTTATAGTATAGTTTGGCCACTTTGGTGTCGTTTAAGGTACCGTTAAGGGTAGACAGACAGACAGACAGACAGACAGACAGACAGACAGACAGACCAAAAGTTTTGCTTCGCAGGTCCCCAAGAAAGACTATCATCTTTAAAAAACAAAATGGTGCGTTCCCATATACCGTCTTCGCAATGATGCCACGGCGTAGTATATATACTACGCCGTGGCATCATTGTGTGGCAGCAGTCTTGGCTGCAGTAAAGCAGCGACCTCATAGCTGTTATTACACGGATTTACTATCACGTTTCTAGGACCATCTAGTCTCACTGGACCACTTCCGAGCATTTAGCTCAGGAAGGGAATGACCTCGAGGCTGCCTTTGTAGGTTGAACTATTCATCAGCAGGCATTTTTCCAACGTGTCCTGGTACGTATACACGGCAGATACCTCGCTCACCGCTTTTAGCCGCGGGCTCTGCGTCGGTATCTCACACTGAGTCATCAGGGACAGATGCCAGGACTATATCCTATTCACCGTGGCCACCGACATGGCCTTCAAGCTGGTAATAAAGAGCAGCTTGGTGCGGAGGAACCAACTCACGCTGACCCACTAACAATTTTTGCAGCTTAGTGTGAATTCTGTAGCGCCGTAAGCTACAGTAGCGTATGTATTGCCGTCTCCGAGAAGGGCCAACATTTTCTCGTGGTTCATCTTATTTCATGTTTCAATAGTGGGGACTAAAAACTGTGTTTAATAATTCACTTATAAAATGATGACGATGATGATCATACACATTATTTCGATGATCATCTTCAACTCTCTGTCTATTATTTCCTTTCTATTCCTCTTCATTCAAGTTATGATGATGTTCACTGGACGGTGGTTTAGTGGGTTTAGTTGTGTAGAAGAAGTAAATCGTGGAGAGTGAATCAGAATATAGAAATAGTTCAAATATTCGACGTGACGACCAGCAGGAAGACTGAACTTAATAGAGATATAAACTAGATGGGGAATACATATGGCAGTGACGATATCTCAAGCACACGGCTTCCTTCTGAACATACTGTACTTTTGCGATGTCCCATATTTTGTGAGGGTTGCATATCTCAGAGCCGTCCTTGAGCAGCGGACGAACCAAATCTTGCGTTGGAAGGGGCCGGACGTAGGGTGCGTGGCAGTTACCCTATAGCCTTTTCAACACATGTTTGCACGTTCAATGCGATAGGGCCAAGACAGGTTATAAGTGAATGCAAGATCTAGATATGCACATTATGACACTTTGATAAATGTGAACCACTAAACTATTAGTTTAAACTAGGCAAAGACCACTTTATAAATGCCATTTAAACCGTTTTTGTAAGTGAATGCGCATCTGCCAAGTGTCATACCACGATTGAGTTTATGTTAATAATTCACGACGGAGATTTCTTGATTAGGAGCTTTAATCTCATAGTACTATAAAGTCGGTGAACTCACTCATGAGTTGATTCATTTGGACTCGGACTAAGATCGAGTCGTGGGTCTGAGTATGAGTGAATCCGGGTCAGTGACATTTTCTTGAGTTTGAGTTCGGTTGAAGAAATTTTTCGTTGGTGTGGGTTCGATTGAGTCTGGCTCAGAAAAAAAAATGGTGAGCCTAAGTCCAAGTGAGCACTAAGCACAAGGTATACCTCATGAGTGATTCTGAGTGAGCTCCCCAATTTTCGCCGACCTATGCATAGTACAAAATAATGAATAGCGTACATGCGAAGTTTAACCGGACTGGCACGTGCTAAGTCACAATTTAAACCACAAAAAAGAGCAGAGCGTCCAGTTACGCCAGACGTTACATTGAAAACAGATGATCTAGGATACATTTTTTAAGTCCAGTTCTGGCTGTGAAGTATGACAGAGAACGTTTTTAAATGTTTCGAATACAACACAATGTCCGACGCTTTTGAGAAATCCATGAAAATTGATTGAATTTGATCAACCTTGGTTATATCTGAGGTTTTAAATAGGAAAGCTGTTTATGAAGTTACATTTTGTCTGTTTCAGAAATGCCCATTCAGTGCCAAAGTCGACTTCAAAGGAGGGTTGGCTTATACGCTAAGGGTAGTAAGGGGAGACTACCCCAAAAATCATGCTTTACCTATTGGATTATACGAAAACGAGACAATTGGACTTTTAAAAAACGGTATGGATGGAATAAAATGCATCATAATAGGAACGTATGAACACATATTAGTATGTGGCCCTGAACAAAAGAGGCGGAAAAAAGAACCCAAAGAAGGAAGGAACAGGGAGGAAAAGAAAGGCAAACTAAAAAGACAATAAAAATCCACACTTGTAAAATATCATCAATAATAAATAAGTCGACGAAGGTATGAGAAATAGGTCACCTTTTAGTTCTAGGAATAAAATTATGCATTTGTCTGACCTTCAGGCGAATGTCTTTAGGTCAAATGACTGCCACGTTTGCTTTCCTATTCCACAGCCTACGTTATGATTATGCATAGATGCAAATTGTTGGATGAATGCAACACTTACTAGAGACTGAAAAGGAAAAACACAGCTCTGTTTGATACGTGCCTCTAAAAGCACTTGCATGATGACGGGCGCCTTCTGCGACACTCCAGGCGTCGCACTTTTCTCTCAACAGCGTGCGTAATGAGACGAGCAAAAAGGAGCTATCAGCACTAATTGACACCGCGTGAAATTACGCAATTTTCACACCCTGTTCCGGTTTCGCTGGACCGCACGCAAAGTACTTCAGCACGAACGCTGAGCTTCTTGTGTCATATCAGTTGGGCGGAGTCCTGCATATTAAATTTTGCCAACTATCTTTTTAAGGTGGTCGTGCCAGGTCTGGATCTCGCAATATTTGTTTTTATAAGAAGCATTGCCCTCAAAAATCTCACATAAAATTTCTTCGTAGCATTTGCTACAGCGGTTTCATGATTTTTTTTCGTAGCATGCTCGCAGTATGTATATTAATGACGCTTGGGTCTGCAAGGGAAGGTAGAACGCTATGTTTGCCCTGCTACCAGGCCTGTGTTATAAACTTTGCTCTAAAAGAGGTACGAATTCTTGTTCTTCGTTCTTTTCCAAATAAGCGGAAAGTTACCAACACACCCATATTCGAACATCTAGTTACACTAAAGCCACATTTAATCTCAATGCGATCGCGGTAAAGAGCTCGTTTCGCAGAAGTTACAGGCGTCAGCGTTATTAGTTATGAGCGCAAAATAAGAATCGTTTCTGTGACCAAAACAATCGAGAAAGAAGCAAATAAATCAAGAAACTTTTCTGTATCTAAGTTAGGATTGAAGCCAGACCACCTGCTTGGCAGGCAAGTGTTCTACCAAAGCCATACACAATTTTAAACAGCTTTGAAAAACAAACACTACGAATATCATGTAGTGGAGCAAGTCTTCTTAAGACACGATATATTGTACAGCTAAGTAAAAGCGTAGAATCGTGCCATGTATCCAAACATGTTAATTGAGCTACGAGTGGATGTTTTAAAGGGTCTCTGCAACACTTTTTGGGCATGGTGAGAAAACGCTGTGGATCGGTAGTCGAAGCTCCGGAGAACACGCGAGCCAAATAATATAGCGCAGCACGTCGTCTGGAATTCAAAATAAATTATCAAAATCGACAAAAGATTGCTTTCTCTTCTTTCGAGAAATAATGGAAGACGCTCAAAAATTACTCGTAGAAGTCCATCTATCAGTCCATTGGCCGATTTTAACATAGCGTGCTCAGTCGTTACTGCGACCGTCACGGGAGGCCATGACTTGTCCACGCGCACATGCGCGATGACACTGAGAAAGCCGCGTATTGGAAGAAAAAAAAAAGAAATTGCTCAAGGGATGGGGCACGCGTGACGTATTTTCTTTTCCCATGCCATCTCTCTCTGCTTAGCTTCCAGCGCTTTTCTCGAAGGGAGAGAAGGATCACAGCATGCGACAAATTTTCGTTACTCCGCCCGTAGTGGGTGGTTCCTTAAAAGCTTTTTAGGGTTTAATTCCTGAGGCAATGAGCTCTTTTAGTGATTCCACTGCATGGCCACTTGAAAAAGTGTTTAGGGCCCCTTCAAAGTACCACCCTTTACAAAGCACTCAGATATATTTTCTCATCACCAGGCACAAAAGCATGTGGGAATTGAGGCTAGCCCGCTGCCTTTGTGCGGGCTTTGCCACCTTTTCTGCCGTTCTCATGTCCTGACATGAGAACGGCAGAAAAGGTGGCAAAGCCCTCCTCCGCTGTCTGCCGCACTGGGAGAGCGGAGTGACGTTAAAACCCCTCACCCGGTAGCGGATGTTGACTGTGGCGCTGCGCGTGGAATCTCCCGAGATGTTTTCGCGCGCTGCGTCGCGAGTGGGCAGATACTCTACGGGACAGCAAACGGTGAGCCACGCTATCTTTTCCGTCCGTCGACTCCCGTCGCTCGGGGCTCGTAGGACTTCGTTGACGGCGCCTCGCGCCCGAGGCGAACGCTCACCTGTTGTTGCCCCTCTGCGTACGCTCGGCCGAAGGGCGGTACGGTGTCCTAGTGCGTGGCCTGGCTACGCCGACCCGTCTCCCTCCGAAGCCAACGCGAGCGCCTTTGCCCTCGCTAGAGCAACCGGGCCTTGGTCCCGGTGTCTCCGTGGATCACCTTTACCGCGGAGACGTGCTCGTGGCACCCTGTGTAGTAGTACATTTATGCCCGTGGCGTGGATAAGCCCATTCGCTTTCCCGCCGCGCCTTTGCAACGGGCTGTACTGCGTTTGGTGTTGCCACAGACAATAAAGTGCTGCGACCTTGAGCAGTATCGTGTTCTCGCCACGGCGACGGTTAACGCGTGCCCTGCGGCTCGCCAAGACCGGACCCACGCTAGTGGCCGCACTTCTTCGGGATGCGTGTACACCTAGTGGCAAAGGCAAACGGCTGCTGACCCGCGGGTGTCGCGGGATCAAAAGTGCAGCCGCGGAGGGCGCATTTTCGATGGAGGCAAAAATCCTTGAGGCCCGTGCGGTTAGATTTGGGAGCACTTTAAATAACCTAGTAGGCCGAAACTTCAAGAACCCTCCACTGCATCATCTCTCATAATATGTTATGGCTCTTAAACATCAACAATATTAATTATGTTATGTGCATGGTTCAGGCATGCGCTGAAAACCGAAGCAAGCTAGACGTCCAGAAGGCAATGAGCATGAAGCCCGATTGCGCTATCGCGATCTGCTCTTGACAGTGAAGCTCAAGAATCTTCCAAAGTTTTAAACTAAAATAAAGCATCGAATAATTCAGAGGTGCAATATAGTGAGCAATTTAAAGCTCGCAATGAACTATGCATATAATACGGATCCGCAATATTAACGGAAGCAGGTTTCATGTGGAGAAAGAGTGAAGCAATATGAGAAAAGTAGGAACGCTAACTAGGCTGCGTCAAGTCTGCTGTCCTACCCACAAGGAGAGGGAAATATGGGTGTAAAAGAAAGAAAGAAAATAAGAGACACTGCGCACCACACCCACGGTGCAGGGTTTCACAGTTGGTCGCTCAGTGATATAAGCTGCCTTCAATAACTGCATAGAAGAGCTCATGTGGCTTTCTGGGCTGATGATGAGACCATGCACCCGAAATCTTTTATTGAGTGAAGGGCCGATCATCCAGTCTTCTCAAGGTGCACTGGAGAGCCCGGCGATGTTGCTAGAAGTCGCAACAGCAGCACAATACATAGTCAGGAGTTTCTACAGTTTCAGGTATCACATTTGAATGAGTCAGCCGTACCAATGCGACAGCTGAATGGGTTGGCCAACGCAACACCACCCACAGCAGACACAACACTGTAGCGTTGCGTTGTGAAGTCTTTGATGGCAGGTGTATCAGGAGTAATAATTCGAGGTTGGGCGGGTGACTACTAGAGTTCAGTTGACTATTTCAAAGCGTAAGCGTCGCATTTGACGCGACGTGACGAAGTTCTCTCGCAGCGTCGGCTCATGAGAGGAGTATGAACCGTGCGGTAACTCAGTCATAGACGCATCAGATAGCGTTATTGGCGAGGTAATACCAGTGCTGATCCCACAGCAACATGGCAGCCTTTGAAAGACTATTTCTCGGTAAATTGGCCATATTCTGCGACTCCAAAGTGCCCCCTCAATGCGGGGAAAGTCTACAACGTGGTAGCTATGTTGGATGTCTCAAATGAAGTTAGCCATCGCGCCATTAGGTCATATAAAATAAATGTAAGCTAACGTATTCATATACGATTTATGTAGATTGCACGATACGTACTCTAGAGACGCCTTGGTGCTCGCCTATTATAAGTGCAACACATGGGGCATTTTCCACGTCATTGTTTTTATACGCAGTCCGTATACGGCACTGCAGATTGGCTGAAAATTGGCTCACATTTAAGAACAAAATGTCAGAATTACTGAACAGGTATGTGCCTCTTATCTCTATTGCTCACGATAACGAAAATTGCTGGTTCAGTTCATCTCTGCGCAAACTGCAAAATAGAAAGAAACGTTTCTACACAGCAGCCAAACATTCATCCAACGTGTCTTCCTGGGAAAGGTACAAGACATTCCTGAAATAATATTCATCAGCTATAAGTTCCGCCAAAACAAGTACTATTCACATGACCTACGCTTCCTCTGGCACTCAAACCCACGAAAGTTCTGGCCAACCATATCACTTGGAAATGAATCACGACAAATTTGTCTTTTCAATGACGACAACGCACCACTAAAAGATGAGCAGTGCTGACACGAGTTCAACAATTTTTCTCGTCACTATTTACTAAGGATCACCTAAACGTGCCTTATGTTCCAGATTTAGGTTACCCTTATATGGCACCAATAACGGTCACTGAGGATGGAGTTGCGTGTCTCATAAATAACCTTAAACTATCAACATCGGCAGGTGTAGTTAATTTAAACGCTAAGATGTTGAAAAATACCTTACCACTTTCTAGTGAAATACTGTGCAGAATATTCAGTCCATCATTGTCGACCAAACAACTACCTAAAGACTGGAAGGTTGCCAGGGTTATTCCGGTACTCAAAGCTGGAAAGAAAAATCAATGAGACAACTACCACCTCAATTTCCTAACTTGTATTTCCTGTAAAGTGCTAGAGCACATAATTGCATTGCACATCTACCGCCACCTGAAGACTAATAATTTTTTTTCCATAAATCAACATGGATTTCGTAAAATATGTCGTGTGATACGCAATATCTCGAACTTACTACTGACTTGCACCTTGACATGGACAACAATCTACAAACCAATAGCATTTTTCTTGACTTCTTCAAAGCTTTTGACAGTGTGGCACTTTGTCGATTGTTTTCCAAATTTTATTCCGTCGGACTGAACTCTGCTAGCCTATGTTGGATTAAAAATTTCTTATCATCTCGCCAAGAATTCACCGTGATTAATAACTGTGTTTCTCCCCTAGCTGATGTAACATCCGGAGTCTCTCAAGGTAGCGCTCTAGGCATTTACTCTTCCTTATTTACATTAATGACCTGCCCAATATTATTTCCTCAAGTATTAAATTATTTACCAATGACTGTATCATTTATAGAAAAATAACATCTCCCAATAATCACCACATCCTGCAAAATTACATTAACCTTATAAGTATGTGGTGTCAAAAATCTCTGTTGGTATTGAACTCTGGAAAATGTAAACTCATTTCTTTCACCTGCAAACACTCGAACTCTAATTTTTCCTATGTCATTAGCAGCTCTGTCATATCTCATATTCAATCACTCAACTATATAGAGATAAACTTAAGTCACAATCTTTCATGGCTCCCCCACTTTACTGCTATCTGTGCTAAACCATCACAAACGCTTAGGTACATTCGTCGTTACCTGCGTAAATCACCACCTAACATTCGCAAGTTAGCGTACCTTACCTTCATTCACCCGCAGTTAAAATTCGCGTCATCTATTTGGTCCCTTTATCAAGACTACTTAATTACTAACTTAGAGCTTGTTAAAACAGTGCCGCTCGTTTTATTACCGGAAGTTACGTACGTAAATTCGGTATTTCTAAAATAAAACTCAAAATTTCGATGCACCCTCTTCAGGTTCGCCGATGTGCTTCCCTTTTATGCCTGTTTCATGGATATGTTCAAAACGCCAGGCCTCATTCTCTCCCTTTGAAAATCCCACGGCGCATGTCTAGGCGGCTCCGTAATCAGGGCAGTTTCGAGCGAATCTTCGGCAATACAAGGGCGTTTAGTTGTTCTGCGCTGCCACACGCCATCCAACTTTAGATCGATCTCCCTGGTGATATCACTTCGATCGCAAATCGCAAAGCTTTTCACGACCGCCTACTCGAACATTTCATGCTTACATAGTTACTTCTCATTTAGTTCTTTCTAGATGTGTTATCTATATGTTTTGAATTGTGTAACGTTCTATTATGTCACATTGTAGTATTGTAAGCGCTGCCAAAATTGGCTTCATTTTTCAACCACTGACTGCTCATGTTAATTAGGTTCGTGTTTAGTGCACGCTCTTCCTTTGTTTATTTTTTCTACTGGGGTGTTACTCTTGCTTTTCTGGTAGTCATTTACATCACAATGCACTTTTCAAATTGTATCGTTTTGATTTCATCTTTTTCTGTATTTATCACGTGTGATATCTTACCATGTATCGCCCCCCTTACACAATTATCAGATAAGGAGCATGTAAAGTATAATACGCTATTATCACTCTTTCTGCTCTTTCCCGCCCCTCTTGTAGCGTAACCAGCTAAGCAAGTTCTTAGTAAGCCACCTTGCCATTCGCTTCTTATTTCACTCGCTTACATCTAGTTCTCCTCAGTGATTAACCTGGAAGGCTTGCCCACATTTCATAGTCGAGAGTTCAACGAAATACCGGCTGGTCAGGTTATGTTAAAGTCAGGCCTTGTTAAAGCACAGGCCACTGACCAATATCAACAAAAAAGAAATTGACGTTTCACAGTTCGCACTCCTATTGTCTCTAAACAACACCAGCTGCGATGGGTCTCTGGCCGCAGTAGCATAATTGACGTCATCAAGCCGAGAGGCACCATACCGAAGGCCTGGAAACAGCACGTTCACTCACATTTTAAAGCGTTCTACTTGTCAAATTTTTCACTTAGAGCTCGATAAGAGGTATGCAAGGCATTAAGAAAGTTCAATCGCAAAGGCGAGATGAAATGGATGCTCAAGCAATGATTCCGCGTAGCTTATTACTCTTTAGTGAGAGACATAACTTTCAATTTGTAGAGGCATATTATCCCGAACGTTTTTGTAGGAATGTTAAAAGTAAGAATCATAAGAATAGTCACTTTTCGTTTTTCTTGCCAAGGGAGCAGGAAAAAGCCTCCCTCCAACTTCGGAATTCATGTTTGGAATTCAGTCAAGGTCGTCTTTACTTGGCTTCCGCTTGACGCTGATGGCAACGCTTCTTTTTTATTCAATAAATAAGAATAATAAAGACGAAATGGCAATTGAGCACTCCTAAATTATGCCGAATTATGCAAAATTCACGCGATATGCCACCACTCTGCGACGCATTTACTCGAGTTCTTCCATTGGAAGAGGCGGGTGGCAATTCTTTCGCTTAAGGCACTACGCTCGTGACGCACCCTTGTTAGCTTCTTTGTTTGTGTTCGCTTTGTTGTGTGCGTCTGTGTGCTCGTTTGTTTTTCAAGCTTTCATAAAGTTTAGTTCTAATCATCCAACAAGCTTCATCGTTCTTCTTACGGACGTTGTCGTCACCGACGCAACGAAGTTCGTCTAACCTAACATTCAAAGAATCCCTTCACAGTGTTATAAACCGTCTCTCTAGTCACTAGAACAGGTCTGCAAAGGATGTATGTACACAGTGAACCCCTATTGTATACGTTTCCTCATTATGGCACTCTGCACTCGACGTCTTCTTGCACAATGTTCTACCATTTGTCCCACCACTTGTTCCATGAACTGAACCACCAATGTACCACAAATAGTACCATCAGGCTTTCTAGCTCACATGCTCAGTATGTAGCCCTTGTGGCAACCGTTGGCTACTTTATGTCCCTTCTACCCTTTAAAGTGTTGCGCTGACTGTGTAATGAAATCTGCTACGCAATTAAGAGTTTCCACGGGATCTTTTCTGACTTTAATAAACAACACATGCTGTGGCGGAAGCAACGGGGTCACCAACCCTGACTTTGCATGTCAAATTAAACTGTAACTGCTATTAAACACGGCTTGAAAACGAACACACAAACATACGAAAAATCGGCAGACTCTACATACCTTGCTTATTGATCTTATACGAAGCATGCCAAAGAAAGATGTCTGTGATGTACTTTTTTATTGAGCGAAACGTTACGAATTGAGGTTAATGTGCGCAATGTCGCATATGTTTTATTTGACCAGTTGTTTACAGATGTGTAACGATTCCAAGAGCAACGTAGGTATTAGCAACACCAGAAGTGGTAAGTAGATAAGTACCACTTGTGCTCGCGAGAATGATAGCCCCGGACACTGCTACATAAATAAACTTGAGTGACTGGGGTTTAACTGCAATTGACGATAACCCGATGTGACGGCTGTATCATACGACTACACATGTAATGTTTATATTAATCGAATAGTCAGCAACGCAACCTCAAAGTTGACTCTACTTTTAAAGCAGTCAAATAACCATTACATCTGTATTTTTATGTTTCATCAGGCTATATTCAAGTGTTGCTGGAACCAGGAGAAATACGCTAACGAAAGTGGCGTGTGACTTTCGCATCCTCACACCATAACGCCCACTTTATTTCGATGGTACGTCTTTGCTCTAAAGTGAGTGCATACGTTTTTCAGGACCATAAGAGACCTAGCGTAGCCTCCAGTAGATGACAGTGTACCGGACATTTTGCTAAGCCCACGATATGCACTCAACTACTGCGTGTAACGTTGATCCATCTTTTAACACTTGCCAAAATGCAAAAAAAAAAAATATCAGCATAGATAATTGCTCACCGCCTGCTTGAAACGCGTGAAGTCAATTTTTATGAAGCATGGAATCTGCCACTAAACCTTTACATGTATTAATGTCATGAACGCATCTGCTCTGCTTACTCAAGAAATGTGTATTACGCACTTGATTTACACCTAATAATGATTTATAGTAAGTTTCATCGTTTACCGCTGATTATCACTTAATATATTTATTCATAATGTTACGTGACTAATTTTCACAGCGAAAGCTGTATGTGGCTAGGCGAAACGAAACGCCATTCGCCACAAGAAACGCTAAACATCTCCACTAGCTCCTCCGTCAATTACGTCGTTCTCTACTATACGCACCCAATCGCGCTCGACAATGGGAGGGCCGTCGTCGGCGTCGTTCATCTCGTCGCAGCCGTGCCACCGAGCCCGCGCGCAACAGTTTCAATGAAGTGGTTTTTAAAGAGAAAAATGAAGAAACAAATTCCCGCACATCCACGAAGTGAACGATGATGAAGGAGCTTATTGTTCCAGAGGTTAAATCCGGTAAACCGTGAATCCTCTCTACGTATGCTCAATCATCCTCATATAAAGACGTGACACGAGAGTTTTTGAGGTGGGATTGTACGTGTAAACAAACATCCCGTGATGGCCATATGACGAGGGCACAGATCATACGAATGCCAAAACAGCAGACAGCTTTCCAAGAACAGCGCCGAGAGTTCAGTGAGAGAATTTATGTTCGCCGGGCCGATGGAGCAATCCGGCCGCAAGAACGGGCCCGGGTCGCAAAGCGCAAGACGCAACTGCACACCGAGGATCTGGCAGCCGTCCGAGCAGAAGGCAAGCTACAAAGGCGATACGAGGAAGCGGCGCTGTAAGCAGAGCAGTGTCAACGAGGCAAAATTGACGGAGCTATATACGTACGCCAGGGAACGCTGCTTTCGCACCAACGCATGTCTTCGGCGAGAGTTTTCGAGCGGCATCGGCTGCCACACCTGCAAACATCCGCGGCCGCCAGCTTCAGCGTCAGTGGTTCACCATCTCTACGGAGTACTTCTGTGGTGATTTTTTTTAATGAAACAGAGCGTTACTAGACGACATACAAGAAAAGGTATGCGCTGAACTGCTAGTTTCAATTGTAGTTTCAATGCATTGGTTTTAATTTCATCCTCTTCCTTTTATATACGATATTTCTACATCCCACTACCATCGCAGAATGGTATCATACCGCACCTTGGAGTTCATGAAATCATTCAAACCCTACATAACTATGAACACTGTATTTTAATCTTTCAATGTAAACACACAAGTTTCGCTTTTCGTCATTTGTTGCTTTGTCAACATGATAGTTTAGTGAAAGACTTGGGCAATATACTGGTCAAATGACCTCTTATATATCCAGTTTATTTGCCGTTTATTTATTTTTCTATTGTTTCTGAAACACGGTTGAGTGAACCGCAGCTCTCAGAGCACCCAAGTAAAACAGCTGATTGATGATTGATTGATACGTGGGGTTTAACGTCCTAAAACCACCATATGATTATGAGAGACGCCGTAGTGGAGGGCTCCGGAAATTTTGACCACCCAAGTCAAAAACAGCGTCTGACATTTCCTGCCATCAAGTTAAAATTCATGACCGTGCCCTTTGGCGTGCAGTATTTTTGTCCCCACTAAATATGTAAAGTTCTTGAGGTTATTGTACCTTTGAAGTACTGCCGTGATTCCGTGCACTTTATTAAAGAAGTTTAGTTGGTTATAATTATGATGTACACAAATATATGACCTAGTGTGGTACAACTTCAACCTTTTTCTCCTTCGAATAAGTGGACATTTAACTTAGTTCACGTCTCTGCCAGTAACTATTTGTTCTTTTAACTGTACATCTCTTCCTTGATTGCACTTACGCGTGATTGATCAGTGCTCAAAGCGGGCGACAATAATTTCAGTACTGAGTTTTATGACTATATGTGGAAAAGTTCATGAGCGATTCTATTTCGTCAATGCAAATGATCCGCTGTGTAGCACACGGCACACATGTTACGCGGATATTTATTGAAAAGGTAGAGAGAGTCACTGCTGAATTCAGCGAATGTTCCTTTAAAGTGCTTCCACTTCGATTTGCCTGGGCCAGAATAACAGAACGCAGGTACTCAGTAATTTATTTTATTTATTTATTTATTTATCGCGTATTTCGCTGCAGCGGAGGTGAGAAGTGGGACTCCTGCAACTTCAGTACCACGAACGCGCTGGTGTTGTTGTTGTTGGTTGAGTTCTCATGATTACGGTTCGCGGTATCACGAGCTGCCCAGATATGTACAGTTTCACTCCGAACGCTTTTTTATACGTTAGCGAGCAGCAAAACTACAAAGAAGCATAACCTACTGTTAATGTTACAAAAGCACTCAGAAAGCCTCGCAGACTAATAAGGCAGTGCAGTGAATGTTCTTCTGAAAGTTTCTAACTCAACATCTCACACGTCGGATATTATATGTGTTAGAAAGCAATATCCATCTATATATCGATTGGGGGAAGCTAACTATCCATGGGTCTCTGTTCTCTCTCTCTATCTATCTATCTATCTCTCTTTGTATCTCTCTCTACCATAGCTGTGGCATTGCACGTGTGCCTCCGCTTCAGCTACAGGAGGTGCGGGGTTCGATCCCCTGTGCCGGCCAGCCACCCACCGGTAGCTAAACAGGTACAGGCGGGCTTCGAGGGGCTGTGACGCGTCGCCCCAGTGGTGAAGGATACTCCCAACACGCTGCGTGGGGACCCGGTTGTATCTCTCTCTATCTCTCTCTTTCTTTCTCTCACATTATTCTCGAAAATCCTACCATGTCAATTAAGGTCGACTCAACTGCCGTGTTCTAAAAAAAATCAATAAAAACTTCAGGCCGCCAACCCGGAGGAACCATGTGGTGCTGGTCACGCAGGGCTGGGCAATATCGCGATAGTCTTTCAGAGATACTTTTGAGTATCTGTATTGCTGTATTGAGATACTTTTCAAAAATGTATTTGTATCTCAGTAGTGAAATACCTTTACAATGTTGCGCCCGTATCGCGATACTCTCCAGGACACGAGCATCTCGTAACTTTTTTTGGGGGGGCGGGGGGGGGATGAGCATAGACGTGTTTACAATGGGAATCAACTTTTTTTTTTTTTGCTGTGACCTTGGCAGTCGGCGGTGAGGTATGCACCCACCATTTTCTACATTTCTGCTGAGGGCGAAAATGACTCCTACCTTCTTGAAAGCAAGCTAGTCACTTTGTACCCGCATCCCATAGTGCACCTTCAGGCAGAACTAGGATGTGTTTGAATGGTCGCCTGCTTGCGCTTGCTAACATTCTTATACTGCCATATTTAATTCCAGTAGTGATATTTTCATTGCGAGGCGCATTGTATACTGCACAATGAGCGCCAACCAACATCGTTGTTTTTAAAATGTTTTCCCTCATACCGATTGAACGAGCAGTTCTTTTCTTTTCTCTCATTCTTTTTTTCCTCCTCTTTTTGTTGTGGTGCCCATTTGAAAAACCGGAGCTTATCACGGAAGCCACGTACCACCCAAATGATTCGGTGTGCGGTGTCATGTCCCATCAACGATACTTTTTTCTCCAAAACATTGCTGGAAGACGCCAGCATGGCCACGCGGCAATTGGAAGGAGGTCTTTTTGCGTTTACTTTCTCACTCTTTTGTTTTGTTCGTTCTTCTCTCTGCTTTTTCTCTGTTTCTAGTAAACAATAAACCTTCATCTACAATTAAGCACTTGTCTTCATTTTTTATGTGTTCCCCTCCTGCTGCGACCTAGGCCACTTTATCAAAACTGGAAACCAACTAGCCTCAACTGCTAGTCTGCTAACAGAAGGTCGTTGAAGTAAGCGCCGCCATTACAGCAACAGCAAAAAATCCGGGAGTCTTACCTTCTTTTTTTTTTAGTCAGAGACACATGCTGACCGCTGTGAATAAAAGCATACCTTTTCTCAATTTGGTTGTTTATGGTTCCAGCGCTTCGCATGTACTATGCTACTACTAGCATAGCTAATACTATTGCCGCCAAGTATCCCGATTTCGGTGTACAATGTGTGGGACTCTTGCTCTCATACAGCTTAGTTTTTTATTGCAACTGATATATGTAAATATGTCGTTATTAACAATTATGTGCAGTGTACGCCTCCTTTGTAATGCCTTAAAGGCACTCAGATTACGGTGATAAAATAATGAATTCATTTAATTGCACGCTGCACATAACAAATGTCTGTACGGTATATGACTATCCCCGACATAGAGCAAAGTGTTTCAGCATCCGTTTTGCTCTATCTGTATTCCGGAATACTTTTTTCGCCTGTTTGCAAAAGTATCTATGAAATATCCCATTACATCCTTTACAAATGTATCTCAGTATTTGTATTTTAGGCTTCCAAATTATGTATTTCGACATATGTATTCCGGAATACTTTTTCGGGTATCTCTGCCCAGCCCTGATTTGTGAGTCAATACGTCTTGAAATTGTTTTACCACTGAAATTAAAGTTTATTTGTCAAATATATGTCGGTACCAAAGTAATAATGCTAAAAATAATCCCTCCGATACTATCGCTGTAATTTTGTATTGCGATACTGCCCAGCGCTGGGTCACAACAAAGCGCTCTGCAAAAATCAAAAGATGTATTGATATTCCTTGGTTGCAGAGCCTCCCCGCCAAGACATGATCACGAAGGTTCTCACGGCATTTCCAGCACTCCTGGTAAAGAATTTCAACGCGTTATGAAGTGAAATGCGTTTCTCCTTCCTAAATGTCTTTTTTATTGAAACACGTTTCTCTCATGCATGTAGCAGAAAGTTTTGGCAAGCGGATCAACCACCTGGTGAAGGCCCGCTTTCTTCAAATGTACTGGTAGAAATTCTGTAGCGGAAGCAGTTTTTAAAAAGAGGCAGTTGCGCCGCAAAGGTGAACCAATGAGTGTTATAGTAAGCAACTAAAATAGAACATGAAGAACGACACCGCAGAAGTACAAAAATAGCGCTCAAGAAAAACGCGCAGGCATACCCATAGGGCAAGCGTGAATTAACAACTGTCGCAGTTACGTCCTTGTGTTTGAAGAAAGTGCTGCAAGTGTAGACAATGCAGGGCAGAACACGACGCTCTCAGATATTTCTTTTTTCTTTTAAACTGCGGCGCGTGCAGACCCATCGTGTCTCGTGCCACGCGGCGGCGTCTTACGCAAGGTGTGCTTAAAGTCCCTGAAAAATAAACTTTTTCAGGGACATTAGCTGTGCTCACTTTCCCTTGTTTTGTATTCATCCCACATTGCTAGTGGGTACATAAAGCAGGCCCCTTTTTATTTATCGCTCACGGTCAGTTTACAAATTGACAGGAAATGTCAGAAGGCCACGTGGTATAAAACACGTTCCATGATGATGATTGATTTGTGGGGTTTAACGTCCCAAAACCACCATATGATTATGAGAGACGCCGTAGTGGAGGGCTCCGGAAATTTCGACCACCTGGGGTTCTTTAACGTGCACCCAAATCTAAGCACACGGGCCTACAACATTTCCGCCTCCATCGGAAATGCAGCCGCCGCAGCCGGGATTCGAACCCGCGACCTGCGGGTCAGCAGCCGAGTGCCTTAGCCACTAGACCACCGCGGCGGGGCTAAAACACGTTCAAGCTCCTACGAGACCCGCGTACCACGCCAACGGTAAATGTCGTATATAATGTTACGGGTAACTTATTTAATAAATTAAATACGAAGCACTGTGCTCGGCGAACAAGATGGCGACAGTTCATAAACAACCAGCCACCAACGTCGTCTTTCTCTTTCTTCCAGACAGGCTGTGCCGGCTGTTGCGTATCATAACCCCCCGGTGGTAGAAGCACCGTCTCGGTGCTTGAGCGACTCGGATGCGGTAGAAGGAGGGTGATAGGGCTTGAGTCGAGCTATGTGCACGATGTCACTCGAAGGTGACGATGATGACGTTGAATCAACTGGAGCGATCTCGTATGTAACGTCAGTCACCTGGCGAACGACGCGGTATGGTCCAGTGTAGCGTGACAGCAGTTTTTCAGAAAGCCCTACACGCCGTGTGGGGGACCAGAGGAGGACAAGGGAACCCGGTGAAAAGTGCACGTTTCGATGATGGAAATCGTAGAGCTGTCTTTGGCGCTCCTGTGAAGCCTGCAGGCGGCTGCGGGCGAGTTGACGTGCGTGGTCGGCTCGCGCGATGGCTTCGCCGACATACTCAGTGACCGAGGGCAGCAAGGTGTCAAATGGTAGGGCGGGTTCTCGGCCGTATAGAAGATGGAATGGTGAATAGCCGGCAGTGTCGTGACGTGACGAATTATATGCGAACGTCACAAATGGCAAATGAACGTCCCAGTCCCGGTGGTCGGCCGCTACGTATTTAGAAAGCATGTCGGTTATGGTGCGGTTGAGGCGCTCCGTAAGACCGTTCGTTTGTGGATGGTACGAAGTGGCAAACTTGTGCTTGACAGAGCAAGAGCGCAGGATTTCATCAACGACAGCTGATAGGAAGGTGCGGCCCCGGTCAGTGAGAAGTTGGCGTGGAGCTCCGTGTACTAAAATGATATCATATACCAGAAAGTCCGCCACATCGGTTGCGCAACTCGTCGGAAGTGCTCGTGTGATAGCGTACCGTGTCGCATAGTCAGTGGCGACAGCGATCCATTTGTTGCCTGAGCTGGAGATCGGGAATGGGCCAAGCAGGTCGAGGCCAACTCGAAAAAAAGGTTCGATGGGAATGTCGATTGGCTGAAGGAATCCAGCTGGTAGGGAAGATGGCTTTTTGCGGCGCTGGCAGGGTTCACAAGCGGCGACGTAGCGTCGAACAGAGCGGGCAAGACCAGGCCAAAAGATACGACGACGTACACGGTCGTATGTGCGAGAGACGCCCAAGTGGCCCGCCAAAGGAGCGTCATGAAGTTGGTTCAGAATAGTCGCACGAAGATGTGCTGGTATGACGGGGAGCAAGTCATGGCCATATGGATCGAGGTTACGGCGATACAGGATGCCGTCTTTTACCAGGAACATTTGTAGAGATGCGTCGCGAGGCCTTGACTCAAGTTTGCCAATGATGGTTCGCAGGGAAGCATCCAGGCGTTGTTCGTGCCCAAGGTTGAGTAGCTGCGTCACAAACAGAAGGTCTGGAAAGGTGTCAGTATGGGCGGCCTCTTCCACGGGGTAGCGTGATAAGCAATCAGCATCTTGGTGTGAGCGCCCTGTTTTGTACGTTACGGTGAACGTGTATTCTTGTAATCGTAGGGACCAACGAGCGAGGCGTCCTGTGGGACCCTTGAGTGAGGCCAGCCAGCAGAGTGCGTGATGGTCGGTGACTACCCGGAATGGACGCCCGTATAAGTATGGGCGAAACTTGGCGACTGCCCACACGAGAGCGAGACACTCACGTTCCGTGATTGAATAGTTGCGCTCGGCTGTAGATAGTAGGCGGCTTGCATATGCTATAACACGGTCATGTCCGCGTTGACGTTGCATTAGCATTGCCCCGATGCCATGCCCACTAGCGTCAGTGCGAACCTCGGTTGGAGCTGATGGATCAAAATGGGCTAAAATCGGCGGTGTTGTAAGGAGCGTCGTGAGCTGGGAAAAAGATGAGGCTTGATCTGCACCCCAGAAAAACGGGGTGTCCTTCTTCAGGAGGTTTGTGAGTGGGCGTGCAATGATGGCGAAGTCCTTAACAAACCGTCTAAAGTAGGAGCACAAGCCCACAAAACTGCGAACGTCCTTTGTTGACTTCGGAACAGGAAAGTCCGTGACGGCGCGAATTTTCTCGGGATCCGGGCGGACTCCTGCGGCATCGACGATGTGGCCAAGTACGGTTATTTGACGACGAGCAAAGTGGCATTTCGACGAGTTCAGTTGAAGTCCGGCTCGACGAAAAACTTCAAGAATCGCCGATAAACGCTTGAGATGGGAGTCGAATGTGGGCGAGAAAACGATAACGTCGTCTAAATAACATAAGCAGGTTGACCATTTAAACCCTTGGAGCAACGAGTCCATCATTCTTTCGAATGTGGCCGGCGCATTACAGAGACCAAAGGGCATAACTTTGAAGTGATAAAGCCCGTCAGGAGTGACGAATGCGGTCTTCTCACGGTCCATCTCATCCACAGCGATCTGCCAATAGCCAGATCGAAGGTCGATAGTGGAAAAATACTTAGCACCGTAAAGGCAGTCTAAGACATCGTCAATTCTAGGCAATGGATAAACATCTTTCTTCGTAATTTTGTTGAGATGCCTATAATCTACACAAAAGCGCCATGTTCCATCCTTCTTTCTAATCAGGACGACAGGGGAAGCCCAGGGGCTACAAGAGGGTTCGATTATGTCCTTTGCAAGCATCTTTTCGACTTCCTGTTGTATGACTGTGCGCTCGGACGCGGAAACACGGTATGGACGTCGGTGAATGGGACTCGCGTCACCGGTATTGATGCGATGAGTAACAACACTCGTTCGGCTTAAAGCCGTGCTGGCGAAGTCGAAAATGTCACTATAGGACTCCAGGACGTGACGAAGGGCTTCGGCTTGATCAGGAGCGAGGTCTGATGGTACCATGTGGTCAACGTCGACGCCCGATGAACGTGTTAGAGTTGGTTCATTGTCTGAGGTGCAGCAATCATCCACTCTGAAGGGTTCAACCGTATGGTCTTGTAGAGCAGTAATTTCGGCCAGGGAGATACCTTGTGGAAGAATTTGGGCAGTGAGGGCAAAATTGACAATAGGAAGGCATGTGCGGTTTCCAACGATTGTCAAAATGGTGTGCGGAACAGCGACGCCATGCGTAAGCATCACGGCATGAATTGGTGCCACCATGTAATCGCCGTCAGGTACAGGTGGTGTAGAGAAGAGGTCGATATGTGTGACACAGTTAGGCGGAAGGCGTGCGAAATCAATGCAGCAAAGGCGACTTTGAGGTGGGTTGGTCAGATCAGCAAGTAGAGGCAATTCAAGGTCAAGACAGCCGGCTGAACAATCTATACGGGCCGAGTGAGCGATTAGAAAATCCATGCCTAGAATTACTTCATGAGGGCAATTTTCTATAACGGTGAAAAGAACAGCAGTGCTTCTATCGGCAATAGTCACACGGGCAGAGCACATGCCAATAATCGCGGCAGTTCCCCCGTCGGCGACTCGAACGGCTCGGTTCAAGGCGGGTGTGACAACTTTCTTTAGGCGGCGACGAAGAGCAGCACTCATTATGGACACATGCGCGCCGGTATCGATCAATGCGTGCACAGGTACATTGTCTAATGTAACGTTCAACAGATTCCGGGTCGTCGGTAATATTACACGAGGATTTCTTGCAGAGGTCGTCGTCAATGCAGCTTCACCTCCAGAAGCTGCACTGCCTAGTTTTCCGGTCGGGGGCGCTGCGAATAGGTCGGAGATGCAAAACGGCGTTGTGGGGGCGAACGAGATTGACGGCGAGCAGGGGATGGTGAGCGGGCGTAGCGAGGTCTCGTCAGAGGTGCGGCAGAATCAGAAGATGTGGTCGGCATAGGGGAACCAAAATCAAATGTTGAGGACGACTGGTGGTCAGAAGTGGCTTGGGTAGGAGGCCCATAGCGTGCCGGCGGAGCCCAGTGATTGCGGCAGTGGCGAGCAATATGACCGACACGTCGGCAGTTGAAGCAGATGGGCTTGTCGTCCGGTGTACGCCATTCGGACAAATTGCGCTGTCGAGAGTAGTTGGACCCAAATCGAGGAGCGGATGGACGACGATAAAAAGGCTCGGCAGAGTAGACTGGTTGAATGGGGTGTAGGCCGACGTTCGATAATTCTTGACGAACGACGGCTTGTATCAGTGAGATCGTGGTCGGTGAAGGATCAGGCGTTGGAAATGGAGTAGCTACTGGTTGGGCTGCCTCGACCTCACGACGAATGATGCGGGTGAGGTTGTCACATCGGGGAACTGGGCGGACGGAGTCATCACAAGAGGAAGTAGCAGCTGTGTTCGGCAGGCGCGTGATGCCGTGGGTGACGCGGCGGGCTTTAGCCTGTTCTAGACGGCGGCACTCTGTCAGGATCGTGTCGATTCTCGTGACATTATTAAAAACCAGCAGGTTGAAGGCATCGTCAGCAATCCCTTTGAGGACATGGTTAACTTTTTCTTCTTCTGACATGCGCTGGTCGACCTTGCTACAAAGCGCCAAGACGTCAAGAATGTATGAGACGTACGATTCAGTAGACGTCTGGGCGCGAGTGGCGAGAGTCTTCTTGGCAGCGAGCTGACGACCAGATGAATCGCCGAAAAGATCACGGATCTTCGATTTGAGAAGATCCCAGCTTGTGATTTCGGCTTCGTTGGTTTCGAACCATGTCCGCGGTGTGCCGTCGAGGTAGAACACAACATTGGCGAGCATGAGCGTGGGATCCCAGCGGTGGGTAGCACTGACTCGCTCGTACCGGTGCAGCCAGGAGTCAACGTCGATGGTGCCGTCAGCGGAGAAAGTTCCAGGATCCCGCAGTGGTGGCAGAGTGACGTAGGTTGTCGACTCGGATCGAGAGACGGGTGGGGATGAGGCACTGGCAGTTGAAGTAGCCGAAGAGTCCCCGGTGTTGCGACCGCTGCGCGTCTCCATCGAGGTACGGGAGTCGTCCACCTCCACCAATAATGTTACGGGTAACTTATTTAATAAATTAAATACGAAGCACTGTGCTCGGCGAACAAGATGGCGACAGTTCATAAACAACCAGCCACCAACGTCGTTTTTCTCTTTCTTCCAGACAGGCTGTGCCGGCTGTTGCGTATCAATATAAACAAAAAATAACCAGATCCCACAAACACACGCACAGACATACTTTAAACAGACGCATATGTTTTATATAACCAGCTGCTTAGAGTTTTGGTAAACATGCCACGGGGATATCATAAGAGTACTATCAGCGTCAAAGGAACCCCAAACATCGGCAAGCCAAGTGTGTGCGTGTGTGTGTGTGCGTGTGTGTGTGCGTGTGTGTGTGTGCGTGCGTGTGTGTGTGTGTGCGCGTGCGTGCGTGTGTGTGTGTGTGCGTGCGTGTGTGTGTGTGTGTATGCGTGTGTGTGTGTCTCTGTGCGTGTGTGTGTGCGTGCGTGCGTGCGCGTGTGTGTGTGCGTGTGTTCGTGTGTGTGTGCATGTGTGTGTCTGTGTGCGTGTGTGTGTGTGTGTGCGTGCGTGTGTGTGTGCGTGTGCGTGCGTGTGTGTGTGTGCGTGTGCGTGCGTACGTGTGTGTGTGTGTGTGTGTGTGTGTGTGTGTGTGTGTGTGTGTGTCTGTGTGTGTGTGTTTTACCCGCTTTTTACCTCGGACTAAGCGTGCATCTGTTACTGAAAATAATCATCGTGATAATCGTCACGACATTGCTTTGCATTTTACAGTACACGTGCTTAGTAACCATGTTACTTTTGACACTACATATAGAGCGAGCCAACTTACGGGAGTATATTCCTAAACCAAGTTTAAACGCATATGTTTCCTTGCAGTTCCTCATCATACCAAATGAAGGTAAGTTATTTTTTTCCTTCATTTGCTCACGGCAAGCTAGCATTCTCTTAACTGTACATTGTAACTTCAAAATTAAAAACACAAATAGTGTCGAGATATCAACCAAAGTTTAAGACATCTTCCCTAAGGATGCTCAGCCAAAAGGTGGTGTGGATCTGGGTGGCCTGCCTCGTTATCACTTACTCTTCCTTCTTCCTTTTTCTGTTTCTTCCTCTCTTTTTTTCACTGTTGTTCTACGTTTATTTTTACATGTGTTTATTTCAATTTCACTCTTTCTTTCTTGTTTTCCCTTTTTTGTACTCTCTCTTTCAATTTTTTGTTCCACATTCTTTCCATCTCTTTATTTTTTTTCTGTCTTTTTTAATTCCTTCTTTTTCACTTTCTTTATCTTGCTCGACATTTTTTATCCAATTTTACTGTCTCGTTTTATATTGTTCTGTTTCTCTTTCTTTCTGTTTCTATCTTTGTATGTATTTCTGTCCTTTCTCTTCACTCTATATATCTGTTTTACTTTGTTTTTATGTCTCTGTACTCGTTCTCTCGCCCATCTAAGTCATTAATTCATTACGTTATCGCATTGCTATGGCTGACTCTCCCAACTGTGATAACTTCCATTGTGTATAAACTCTTGACTATGTCCTGTGCCATTGTCCAGGCTTTGAAGAACATCGGCGGACTCTCCAGTGTGCCTTAAGGAGGCTGTATGATCGACTATTTACTCTATGGAATAGCTTTGGAGTGTGGCCTTCAAGTACTTCAGCCCAGATAGCCACACGAGCCCTTCTACAATTCTTGGGGGCAACATCCCTGTGCGACCGCCTGTTAAACCTGAACTTTGTGTGTTATGTGCAATGTGTATCTCCTCCTCTCCTTTTCTCCCTCGTTCCCCTCTTCCCCGTGTAGGGTAGCAAACTAGACTTACTCTTGTTAACCTCCCTACCTTTCTGATATTTTTTCTTCTCTTTACATCTCACGCCAAACGAATTGGCGCACGTGCTCTGAGAGCGAAGCAGAAGGTAAAGAGAAGTAAGTTAGTTTGCACCAGCTCATAATTGTGATAGTGCTTCATGTTGTATATCCGTAATCTCTAATTCTCAATTCCTAATGTTTATTTTTTTCCCTTGATCTCTCTGATGAGTTTAAGAAACGTAAGCTAACAAAAAGAAAGTATTTCGTTAGAACTACCCGGTTCTTGGCCTATTCCCTAGCGCGGGTGTGCCACATATTCCAGGCTTTTCTTCTTCTCAGTTTGCTCTGCACAAACTAACCGTCAACTGAAACAGAACTGCGTTTAAATGGTGTCTTTACTACCATTATTTGATTGCTTGCTATAGTTACACACAGCGTCGTTTTAGGAGTGAAGCAACTATAGGGCCGAGGCTTGTCCACCCACGTCCGTGTGTTCCAAAAAAAAAGTTTAACAATGGGCTAATATTGATCACACTTGTGGTGGAACAACTCAAAACACCTACTAGCAAGAACCCTTTATATCGGTTGGAGACTTCAACGTGGACCTTAAGAGCTTTGTCGTTGACTTTTTACGTCACTTTTTGTTACTTTATGTCACTCAATTTACATTATATGGGACAACGCTCGGGCAACGTACCGTTACCTACCCATATGATACCCAGAACGTAAAACACTTGTCATGAATCATTTCATGGAGATGCGAAGATTTTTTTATTACATTTCATGCTTGCTTTTACGGCATAATGTTAGCTTTATATTCTTCAAGTGACAACTAACAGCCTCATCTTTACTTGTGACCTTTATAGTTTGGTTAAGTATGTGTTAGGTAATCACGGAACCCAGGTGCTTCGTTCAGAACCTTCTCCAGAGGATTCTTCAGAGAGGGCCCTTAGGACACCCTTCGAAAAAAGTTGTACCGCGCAGGTCAAAACTGTTTGGAGAGTGCTTCTTATTGCGTTTCCTTATCTGTTGCGTTTCCTTATATCGCAGTCATATGTCGGCAAACTCACTCGTAATCGACTCACTCTTACTCATATCAAGCCGTGAGTCAGGGTCTGAGTAAGTCCGGGTGAGTAAAATTTTGATGAGTTGGAGTCCGAGTGAATACGTTTGAAGAAAATTTTCGCGAGTCTGAGCTCGAGTGAGTCCAAAGCGCAAGATATATTTCATGAGCGAGTCTGAGTGAGCTCCACAATTTTCGCCGACCTATGACCGTCATACTTTTTTCAGTTATCTACAAGTTTCAGTCACTACAGTAGCCAGAGGAACATATATCAACCAAAATGACCATTCAGAAGTATACTCAGCTGAAACAGCAACGAAGTTTTATAAATTAATATATGACAAAATTCCTAAAATATTTTTCTAGCCACAAGAAATTTAGGATCATTTCACAGTAATCACGCATTCCCAGGATGCTTTTACCTGCGTGTTCCCGGCGATGCAATAATTGCTCCGAGGCCCATGAACACCATTCGCTTCCGATACCAATATAACAATGCTCCTAGGCTTTTATGGCATCGCCAAGAGACCGTGAGGTTCTTTTGTATTACAGCACGATCCATCGCGATAAATTGTGGCGTCAAGTTGAACATCACATTCTTATCCACTTCGTGCTCTACGACTTTGTGACAGGCGAAGCTATCCGACAAGCAAATGTATCGACGTGGAAGCCAGGAGATTCAGGTAAGTCTTCATTGGCTACAGAGTATTGAATGCTAAGAAACATGTTTCTGTAAATTACTCGAAACGACTATTTTTGTTTCCCGAAGCTCGCTGGATCGAATCCCGGCTGCAGCCACTGCATTTCCGATGGAGGCGGAAATGTTGTGGGCCCGCGTACTTATATTTAGGTGCATGTTAAAGAAAAACCTGGTGGTCGAAATTTCCGGAGCCCTCCACTACACCGTTTCTCATAATCATATCGTGTTTTCGGGGCGTAAAACCTCATATAATGTATTATTTTTATTTCTTTTTATGTTAGCTTATAAGCATACTGACTTTATTGACTCAGTCGACGTACCCTACAATACCAACACTCTGTGCTGAGTGAAGCTGTCTTCTTTTTGAGACCTTTATTATCTACTATTGAATGTCGTTTTGATTTATAATATTGTTTGTTTCGGCATTTTAAAAACACATGACAGGATGCCGACGTTATACTTTTTATCTCAGTGGAGAATCACGTACAAATAATACCCAGTGTCGAAACTGTATGGCATAAAATAGAGTGTCAATGTAATATATACCAAGACAAACAGCGCAGCAGTATGTCGTGTTCACACTACACATATTGCAAAGTGCTATACAGTGTACATATAGCACGCATAGGTTCCGCGCAAAGTGTACATATGGCATGCACAGTTCTATATTACGGTAGTGTATAGCGAGAGGGGTCACTCGAAGACTGGTTTTATTATGGGCGAACCTGTGTCCCGGAAAGTAGGAGGAATAAATGAGACTCCGCTGAAGCGTTTCATAACAAGTGTCTCGTCCTTGACAAACTTGTCAGACGCTTTGTAGGCTCTCTAACAGTCTCGAGACCGTGCACGAGGAGCATGCACCGCAAATCCACAGAAAGCGTGCGCAGGATGGTGATATTCCATAATCAACCCTTAACTTGGAGCTTACCGTTTTGGTGGGAGTTTCTCCAGCAGCAATTTGGCTTCGTCGGTGACGTATGTGACCGCTCGTGGTTCGAAAACAACCACTGTGATCGACGCATTGCGAAACGCATTTAACCGCTAACACTACTCTTGCACGTTCGTGATCATAAGAGGCACAATGTGCGGCATGTAAAAAAAGTCACAGTTTCGTCAAAAGGGCGAAGAAATGAGTGTGATAGCAACATATTGAAATTTGCTGCGGCGCTTCGTTCTTCTCCTTCGTCGGCGTCACGGCCAGCTCAACCCCGACACAACAGTGCACACTAATTATTCGACAGTATTCCCTGGAGTTCCAAGTCATGCCTTGAAGAGCCCTCCGGGTCTTCTTTTGCACATCATCTTCCATCGATGCTTCTGACGCTTGTGCCATGTCCGTGAATTTGAAAGTGTCGACCTTGATGGATTTGCATTGTCGATAATCAGTTTTCCTTTGCAACAACATCCATCCACTAGAAGGGGAAAGCTTACTTGAAAGTGCGTCTTGCAAGCAAGCGCGGTCATCTGAGTTGGCATTGCTGGCATGCCCGTGCGCCGTCGAGAATTCCGCAGGGACGCGACCACTGAACTGACCGAGACATAGTTTCGGCACGCAGGCGAGCTTATCGTCCCCCGCTATACCTCATTACCGAGTGTTTTTTAGGATGTCGGGGCGCCTCGCTGTCGCGTGCACACTTGGTTAATCAAACAGGGACTGACGGGCTACTCACTGCTTTTAAAGAGGCTTCTACGAAGCAACGTTTAATGAGAACTCTGATGGAGCTCGAGCGTGAGAACGGCTACCGACGGAGGTCAGCCGACAGAGGCCAGCACGGCCCGACATAGGAGAGAGTGTGACACGCTGAGAACCTATCTCCTCTCGTGTTGTGTTTGGTGACGGGCTTGTTTCCATTGCAGTGTCTGCTATGAAAATGTTTTGCGATTGGTTGTGGCGATGCGATCCCACACCGGCGATTGGCCGCTGTTGAGACCCTTTGTACAACCGAGGGTTGAAAAGAGGATGTTTGAATGTGAAATGAAGAGCGGAGGTTCGGGCTTCGACTCGGCCAGACGACAGCATCTCTTTCCCGGACTACGGTTCTTCCTTCGCGCTGGCACCGAGCACTCGAGTCATCGAGGGGACCCATTCCGAACCTCAGCACCTTCCCTCCTTGGCTAGTGTAGAAGGTGGTCGAGCAGAGTGCAAATTAACTGTGTTCTTTAATTTTTTTCTTGCACTAAAAATAGGCCTCCATTTGCTTTCGTCAGGCACTTGCGCGCACGGTGTTGAGGAGTTCATAACGCCTGAATCTGGATATCTTGAGCGAGCACTCATCCTGTAAATCTGGTGGATTGTCCTTTGACTTCCGAAGGGTTCCCGTGGATATGTCGTCGATATATTTTCCTTTATCACGTACAATTGTGTCGTTACTGTCTTGTCAATACTTTCAAGGGTAGTGATTGTTGATGATAGCTCTGAAGGCATCGAATATGGCTGTAAAAGATCGCATTGTTCTTCGTTGGTGGTCTTTCGTGTTGTATTCTCTGTAGTGGGAACATTAGTTTGGCTGCTTCCAACACATTGCTCAATCTGTCGCGAGGTTGAGCCTTCAATATTTTGTCTGACAATATCGCTGTTAAAAGCACTGGCTAGATGGTCGCGCCACAAGCGAAGAGAGCACTTCCACTTGAACTTCTGATCCTTTGCTTTATGGTATCCTAGCGAGCCTGCCGAGCCTTTCACTCATCTTCAGTCTTGTACTCTGCTCTCACTTTCTCTCGAATAGGCTGGTTAACATAATCGTCTACTTCCTCCATCTGCGCTTCCAAACGATCAATAGAATCCTGTCCGGTGCCGTAAACGTGAGAAATCACTGGCCATCTGTGTCCACAGGTGAAGTCGGAGTCAAGATAGCATCCATCGTAGGTTTGCACGACGAATATTTGGGTACCATTATCGTCATCATCATTTATTTTTTCCTTAAGTACCGTTGTTGGGTTATTACATAAGAGGGGCGGGGGGGGGAGGCGGTAACGTATAAAGTTAGACATGTAATTCATCGCCAACTTCTGATGACCTGCGGTATAAGTCACTGGTAAGATTCGACCTCGCACATCGACTTTACCCAGGGCGGCTTCACCAAAGTCCTTGAGGCTACGTATCCGATCGAGAATACGTGAAATCCGTTCCGTCTTACCTCTGAAGACCCTTTGCTCCATGTTTCGGCACCATAAGGTTGAGAAGAAGACGAGCAGCTGTTCCCATGGCGAAGCCCACCGATGACCTCTTCTTGTTTCATTTTGTGTTGTTTCGTTAAGTCACTTAGAAGATCTTGGCTCATACCAACAAGGTAGATTGGCCACACTGTACCATATAACGTAATTTTTTTCATAATGCTTGTTAAAAGGGAGAGAAATCAGATAAGAACAAGATGAATAATAACGTACCTTTAAAATAGTGAAAAAACCAAAAAAATCCATAAACCAGAATTTTTTAATAGCAAAAAAAAGGGGGACGAAGAATTGAATTCTTCTGACAGTAGTAGCGTACCCTTCCTTCCGGTTGCCTCAATACGAACAGTGATTTTATTCCAATGATGATAGAGGCACTCCTCGTCTACACAATGTTCAACAGAGGGAATGCAACGAGGCATATGTGCTGCTAAAGTGGTTCCTGTCGCGACACCGCTCCCGACAGAATGATGTGGCGGCGTGATGTCACAGTAAGTGTGGACAGACGGCAGCATCGTGTGTAATAACTCCAGACAGTCGACCGGCTGTCTAGCCAGGCTTGTCGTTGCACGAAAGTATTTTAAGCTGTACCTTGGCGAAATGCGGAGTTCTTCTTTAGCCAATTTCTTGGAGGATGAGGATAGCAAAGTGCGAGAACGCTGAGGCGGAGACACGTCTCTGATGAAAGGACAGTTGCTTGCTGCATTGGTGGAGCATCGAGAAGGGGCGCGCCTCACGAGGTGGTCTCAGGTGAAACGGGAGGTATTTAATGGGGAGAAATGGAGAGGAGGGGAGCTTATTGCTTGGGTACGAGATCGGGAAGCGTGGACAGAGGTCGTGCTTGGCGCCGACTCTGTTCCAGTGTTTGATATTTCATCAAGAAGTTGGTGTCAATGTGTGCAGTATACCAAGGGCTCGGCAAGTAACGCCGTCGTTAATGCAACCCAGTGCTTACTGTGTTGTCGGTTTAGTGGCCACCTCGACCTTTTATTTTAAATGAGTGTCACTGTGCAAATAAAATGATGTTTGCCAGGAAGCAGTACAGTCCTTCAACGTGTCGTCGTGATCATCTAAACCATCGGGATTACCTCTATGATATTCCAAACTTAACTAAAGCTAAGATTATCTTAATTCTTAAGAAAGGGGACGACTTGAAGAATTGCAGGCCAATCAGCTTGCTCTCCCCCAGGTCCAAGCTATATACAAAGGTAATTGATACCAGAATTAAGACATTAGAATTAATCCAACCGAAGTATCAAGCAGAATTTCGTACGGGCTACTCGACAATCGACCATATTCATATGATCAATCAGGTGATAGGCAAGAGCTTAAAATACAGAGCAGACATATCATTGGCCAAGCTGCGTAAGGCGGAGGATTAGATCAGTTGTATGGTTCACCAGGTTGCCTAAAAGCGCGGTGGTCAAGATGCAAAGATTGTTTGTGGCTGGGTCACGCATTCGTAATCAGCTAAGTCATGTATTCAGCTCCATATCTCCACGTGCGCAAGTTCGACGAGAATGCACTACGAGTCATTCTTTGCAAAATCGACAAGCGCCCTCTAGACCTTCTGATGGACACCTCCAATCAACGCATTTTGGGCCTGGGCGTCGAAACGCGGAAAACTTCCAAGGAACTGCGAAAAGTGCACTTGAAAAACCAATAAATTAGGCACTCTAATCTTTAGTCAGGTTAACGCCTCCTTGCCCGACTGAACATCAATCACTCAGTACGCGCGGAAGAGCAAGGACAGATTCCGGAGGTTCCGAAATACTCCCTGCAAGTGCACCTTTCTCGAGTTAGGAGGGAAAGGATGATGGAATAACCATGGCCTCCAAGCTATGGTGAACATATCCGGGCTGAGGCCGCGCACCCGCCAACTTGGAGGCCACGGGATAACGAATACTATGTGAGAGAGACGGAGAGAGTAAGCTATACGAAAATAAATCAAGAAAGAGAAAGAGCAGAGAGATGAAAACAAAAAGGTAGAAACCAATAGAGAGTAAAAAGTTAGGAAGCCACAAAAAAGATGTTAAGAGCCCAACTACAGAGATATAGATGAAGAGAAATAAAAAATGGAAGAAATAAAGATGGAAAGTAAGAGAGCGCACACACAATTAAAGATATAATGATAAAACAAAAAGCAAGAGAGCAAATACAGAGAAACAAATAGGCAGAGACAAAGAGATATAAAGCAACATACACGAACTCATTGTATCAGGCATTACAGAATTACATGAACATGCTAGAAGGATGGCTTGACAATATCCATATGTCATTGAACGTCAAAAAAAGCGCGCTCCTGCCATTCTCTTTTAAGGATCGTGTCAACATTTCCCAGATGTATCGTACCGAGCTCATTCCCCAGGTTGATTTCCCGAAATACCTAGGCATCGTATATAATAGGACGCTAAATTGGAAAAGCCATATAGACGAGGTTGGCTGTAAAGCGTCACGTGCCTTGGGGTGGTTACGCAAATTGGGAAACAGAAAAAAAGGATTGCGTAGGAGTTCATTGATAATGATTTACAAGATGTATGTACGGCCTATTATGGAATTCAGGTGTGTATTATTTTCAGGCAGCGCGGCTTACAAGATGAGACAATTAATATTATTAGAAAGAGAAGCTTTGCGCTTGTATCTTGGACTCCCAAAATTTGTGGCAAATAATGTTTTGTATGTGGAAGCGCGCCTTCCACATACAAAGCCTTTGTTAACTCGGTTTAGAATACTTACAGTTCAAACTTTCTTAAAAATATACAATTCGCCTCTGCGACAAGCTTCATACGTTTTTATTCAAGAACCAACCGCATTCTTTGGAACACAATGGTCTAGACTACACTTCCCTTAGATTAGGTTCGTCCAAGCGTTGCTAGACCCTCTCAATGTAAATATTTATCAGATTTGCATAACGAAGACACCTCATTCAAAACTTGAAATTAAATTTGACGATATTTTTCCTTCTAACGCAAAACAACTGTCCCTTCAATATTTAAATATTCGGTTGAAAGATTACTTGACTCATCTGTCCATAAACAACATTATTGCGACGGATGCATCCGTATTGAACGGAAAGACTGGAATAGGCATCTTCTGTGCTTCTCTCGACTGGTCTTTCTCAATTCGATTGCCAGATTACACGCCTATATTCATCGCTGAATTATTTGCTATAATTCTAGCACTTCGTAAACTTCCTGCAAGCGAATCAGAAGCGGTCATACTCACCGATTCTCTCTCAGTATGCACTGCACTATCTACAGCAAAAAATTTGACATTATTGAGTATGATAAGCAGTTTATTACCAGAAAACCTGAAAAAATTTCACTTGCTATGGATACCCGGCCACTGCGGGATTTATCTAAATGAGATGGCAGACTCGTTAGCCAAAGCATCTTTAAGCGGACCAATCTTACCGATTTTACCTGAGTTCTCCTACGTAACAGCACTCAGATATAGAAAGGCTTGTTTGCACAAAGAAATAGAAAAATTATCATTGGATAAAGTCAGAGGCTTCGTACATCTAAAATATTGCTGGAACAAACAGTGGTGTGTGTCTCGGCAGTTAGAAACTACAAGCAACAGATTACGATGCAGAATTCCGCATCTGAATTACTACCTACATAAAGCTGGACTAACAGCATCTCCGTTGTGTCTCTTTTGCAAGGAATCGAAATCAATAGATCATTTCTTTTTATACTGTAAAGGTTATGCTTATCAAAGGAAAAGATACCTGGTCGAACCAATTGAGAAGCTACGTTTAAAAATAAACGTGGAACTAATTTTATCCTTCGGAGGGATTACATCAGGTTATAGCCACAGGGAGGTTTTCTCTGCTGTGTGCGAGTGCATAAGGGCAACAAAGAGATCACCCTGTTAGCCTATTGTTATTATTTACGGCTACTAGACTACCTGAATGCCTGACTGAACACACTTGATGATCCTGCCGCCCGGTTCTTGGCCGATCCCCCTTTGTGGGCGAGTGCCAGCAAAGCTGAAGGTTCATCATCATCATCATCATCATCATCATCATCATAATTTTAAATGTAATTTGACATGTGGCATAAAAGAACAATGATCGTGCATGTGTGACGCATGCTCACTTCGTTATCTTCATTTTCGTTTTCTTGTGCTTCTAGTACATCAGCTTTGCTGTGACCCTGGTGGCTTTAACCCAACCTCACGCGACTACTTGTAAGTTGCGCTGTTTTTGGGGGATCCAATAAAACTAAATATTTTAGAAACACATGCGGAGCCCAACTGCATATTTGTTCTTTTTTCGCGTAACTCCTTTTTTGACCCCCATCTAATGTAATGTACAACTCAAAGACCGTAAGCAATAATGGAGTATGATGATGATGATGACGACGACGACGACGACAATGATGATGATGATTGTGGTGGTGGTGGTGATGATGAATACGACGACGACGACGTACCCTACGCAAAACTTGCAGCAATGTCGAGACTGCGGTGCCCTACGCTCTACCAAGTCATTAGCTACGTGTCAGCTCACGAGTGCCAACCTGCCTATCGCACACCAACCATACAACAATGTGGAAGGCTCGCTGCCTGGTGATGATGATGATGATGATGGTGGTGATGATGAGATGGTAATGATGATGAATACGACGACGACGACGTACCCTACGCAAAACCTGCAGCAATGTCGAGACTTCGATGCGCTACGCTCTACCACGTCGTTAGCTACGTGTCAGCTCACGAGTGCCAACCTGCCTATCCCACACCAACCATACAACAATGTGGAAGGCTCGCTGCCAGGTTCAAACTCCAAGGACCCGCTCAATCTGCATGGTCAAAACAGCACCCAGGGTGGCCACAGCTCATGAAGTCAGTAATGTAAACCTTCGAACAACGCTAAGCCTTCTCTTTGTCATAGCGCAGGGGTTATGCTCCCGTTCCAGCGCTGAGCGGTGTCGCCTTCGTCGACGTAACTATAGCGGAAACTTAGGACCATAGAGCTTCTCATAAACTTACCTAGAGGGAAATTTGGCGCTAGTGAGCTGCTGGATGCAAGGGCATGACGGGATATGTGAGCTTCGATCTTGACTCGGACTTGTATACCTCAAAGACACGTCTGGCTTCACGTAAAAATGATTGATGTCTTACTAGAAGAGCACGTCATAAGTTATTTATTTTTGTCAATGCACATAAACGTGTTTTATTCAACAGTGGAACTTTCGGCGTCTATATACAATTTTACGATGCGTAAGAAGTAACCAACGGCCGCTAAACTTGGCAGGCAGACGACAGAGCGAGCGTTCCTTCTGCCACTTTATTGACTTTTTGTCATCTGCCCCGCCACGGTGGTATAGTGGCTAAGATACTCGGCTGCTGATCCGCAGGTCGCGGGTTCGAAACCCGGCTGCGGTGGCTGCATTTTCGATGGAGACGGAAATGTTGTATGCCCGTGTGCTCAGATTTGGGCGCACGTTAAAGAACCCCAGGTGGTCGAAATTTCCGGAGCCCTCCACTACGGCTTCTCTCATAATCATATGGTGGTTTGAGCACGTTAAACCCCACATATCAATGACTTTATTTCATCTGTTTCTTTCCTTCGCGGTTTGTTTGTGCCGTCAAGGTAAGTAGACTTTCATTTTCAAATTTAATACGCGTAAATAATATCCACTTAAAAACATTCTGTTTTAGTGAAGCTTTCTTCCGCAGTCGTATTCACTTTTAAGCATAGCTCGACACAAGCCAACACAAGCCTGGCAGGCACGTACACCGGCTGTGTTGCGATTCTTAGACAGCACGTAGACAGTCTACGCAGAATGTGCTGTGTTCAATGTGCTCTCTCCTCTCTACCTTTAATCTCCCCCATCCCCCTCCCCTGCGCAGGGTAGCGAACTGGCTGTTTATAGACTGGTTAACCTGCCTGCCGCTCTTGCTATTTTCCTTCCTTCCTGCTTAGAAGTCTGCACCAAGCCCATGCTGTCCAAAAGTTGGAACACGTCTAGACGGCTTTACGCGACGAGGCGCGTAAAAGTTCCTCACGTTAAGAAAAACGTAACAGCTGTTTTTTCTGGTTAATTTGTGTTAAAATTAAAAAATATAAACGTTACTCACATTGAGCTTCTGGAGAAGCGTCTCCTTGTGTGCAGTGTTACGCCTGCGAGTCCACACCGAACGTCAATGCCTCTGCAAAAGGCAATCTGTGTCAAGGCCAACAATCGAGCCCGCCTGAGGCGATCAACTCAACGACGTCATCAAGCGGCGGCGCCGGTCTGTCACGCAACGCACCGCGAGTTCCCTCAGCCCGCGAGCCCGCTGAAGCAATCGGCGCATTCCAGTCTGGCGAGTATTACGCAATGCGTGGCAACATCCCTCGTCCTTGGTGCAACTACTCGCAGCGGCGGGCCCCATTGGAGGATTCCGACATCAGGGCCAGCGGCGCTTCTTGTTGGACATTTGGTTACTCAAAGGATCTACCCCGTGCGTATAAAAAAAGCCCTGTGGCGCGTTGCGAACAGTAGACCTGTGTGTCAGAGAAGACATCTCGGCTCTTCGAGTCCCTAAGCTGTCGGCCCCAGTGCTGAATTTGTAACGCCTCTATTTCTATGTTGTACATAAACCTTGCATTAACTCACCGTTGTCTCGTCTATCAGCTCTGCGCAGAAGCAGTCGCGAGCTGAGTAACACACGCTACCAAACGGCTGGTGACCGTGTCGGTGGAGTTCGGAGCAGTGGAACCTTCGGGGCCGTTTTGGCGTCTCGTCTTCGTAACAGTGGTTGGCAGCTGCGGGATCGGCCGGGGTCGGCGACATCGATGCGGTGAGCTCCTGATGTTTTCCCCTCAGTTCACCAGACTACTCTAGCACAGGTTATAGCAGTTTAAAGAAGGGCTGTGTGAAGCAATAGAGTGAGCTTGGATCGTTTCAAGCAAAGTCAAAGCGCTTTGAAACCAAAGTTAATGTGGAGGGTGTAAACAAGGCAGTGTTAAAAATTGCTTGCGCGTCTTGCTAGTAGACTTACAGTGGCTACGGCAAGTAGATTCTTAACAGGGGCAAACAGCAAGAGGCTAGTATGAACGATGGAGAACCTTAAAGTGAAAGAACTCATCGAAATTTGTGAGGAACTTGGCCTTATTTTGGGCCATGCGAAACGGAATCAATCGATACTTGAAATCATGGGGGATGCAGGAGTGACGACTGAGGAAGTCGGTGAGGCCTGGGCGGATATCAAAGCACGCCGCGAGGAGGCTGAAAGGCGAGAAGTAGAAGTTCGCGATCGTGAAGAAGCTGAAAGGCGAGGACGCCGTGAGGAGACCGATAGACAGGAGCGCCTTGAGTTGAAACGAATGGTAATTACAATCCTACAGTGTTCGCAGCCGCCTAGCGTAGTTTCTGCGACAGTTCAGGTCAGCGGTCAGAGAATTCGCGACCAACTGCCACCGTTCGTAGTAGGCGAGGACATGGCGAAGTATCTCGTCAAGTTTGAACACGTCTGTGAGCGAAATGCTTTGGAGCGGTCTCTTTGGGCGCAGAACCTGTTAGCTCTTCTTCCCAGCGAAGTGTCCGACGCGATAACTTGCTTGTCGAGGGAAGCGTTTGAGAGCTATGACGATGTTAAGGAAGTGCTCTTGAGACGTTATAAGTTGTCACCGGAGGCTTTCAGGCAAAGGTTTCGGTATGCTAAAAAGGGGAATGAGTCACACGTTGACTTCGCGTTTCGTCTTAAAGCCGATTTAATTGAATGGCTCAAGGGCGAAGGTGTTTATGACGACCGCGATAAAGGGGTGGAATGCGTTGCATTGGAGCAATTCTACCGCTGCATCGAGGAGGATGTCAAACTTTGGCTGCAGGACAAACTTGGTGAAATACGGCTAAACAAGGCGGTAGAGTTAGCTGAGTATTATACTCGCCAAAAGTTGCATATCAGAACAGTGCACGTTGAAAAGGCTGAAAGGGTACAGGGCTTTTCAAAGAAACCTGATCAACGGAAACCTACTCCGCACTGTAATTTCAGGAAGGACCCGTCGCTTACGAAGGACACCGTAGGGGAAAGGTAAACGGAAGCAGAGAAATCGAGTGAGGTTCCTAAACAACGCCCTGATACCACATAGGCGTTTGAATCACGGAAGCCGCAAATCTGCTACAACTGCAAAAAGGAAGGGCACATCGCGATAAACTGTAAGCAAAAGTTTGCTTTCGCAACAATCCGAGAATCAGAAAAGAACATGCGGTTGTTAGAGCCGTATCTCCAAGAAATTAGTGTGAATGGGAAAACGTGTCGAGCACTTCGAGGCTCAGCGGCAACCATGAATGTTGTCCATCCTTCGTTGGTGTCTCCGGATGACTTTACAGGAGAACGTGCGTGGATCAGACAAGTCGCCGAGGAGCAGAGTGCTTGCTTACCAATCACTACGGGTGTCATTGAAGGCCTGTTCGGTAAGCTTCGCTCCGAAGTGGCTGTGTCTGCCGTGCTTCCCGATCGTTTTCCATGTCTATTTTCTAATAACTCAGAGCAGCTTCTCAAAGAGCAGGGTAAATCGTTCTTCTCCAACCTAGCGTTAGGGCCCTCACGCGATCGCAAGCGCGAAAGCTTTCGCAGGAGCTTGTTCTTGTTAATGTGATGAAGCACCCAGTTCAAAAGCTGCTGCTCTTTGTGACCTCGGTGGCGAGTCGACGGAACCTCAGACAGGAAATTCTCTGTGTGAGACATTTGAGCAGTCGCTCGAGCGGCCCGTCGCCGAAGCGACTGGCGCGGTCTGTGTCGGCGGAGGAGACGACATGGCGCCATTGAGTCAGAGCGAGAGGGGCGCAACGCTCTCGCCTGTAGCGAAAAGTTGGAGTGAGCTGTCGAGGGTTGATCGAGAAACGCTCATTCGAGAGCAGCGTGAGGACCTCTCGATTAAAGCGCTAAGGGAAAGCGTAAACTTGGGAAAAAAGAAAAAGAATGTTTCTTTTTTTTGAGAAAGCAGGGCTTTTGTATCGAAGCTACACAAATGCGCAAGGTCGCAAGTATGAGCAGCTCTTGGTGCCACAAAATTATCGTCGCCAACTATTGGAACTGGCGCATGAAAACGCATGGGCAGGGCATCTCGGCATAAAAAAAAACCAAGGCTAGAGTTTCCCTTGAGTTTTATTGGCCGAAATGCTGGAAGGATATCGAAGACTTTGTACGCTCATGCGACACTTGTCAGAGAGCGGGGAAATCCACGGACAAGTGGAAGGCACCCATGAAGCTTGTGCGAATTATCACAGAACCTTTTCGGTGCTTAGTAATTGATATCGTCGGGCCATTGCCAGAGTCAAGGCAAGGTGGCCGGTAAATCCTGACGGCCCTCTGTGTACCCACTAAATTTCCGGAAGCGATACCACTTAAGGAGCTCAATTCCACTCATATCATGGATGCACTGTTATCTATATTTGCACGCGTCAGATTTCCTTCTGAAATCCAATGCGACAATGGTAGTGTCTTCACCAGCTGCCTTACCTCTGCCTTTATGGATAAATGTAGAATAAAAGCAGGGCACAGCTTGATCCATCACCCGCAATCTAATCCGGTAGAGCGTATGCATTCCGTTCTGAAACGGATACTGAGAGCGCTTTGCTACGAGAACAAATGCAACTGGGAAGAGTGTATTCCTCCTCCCGCTATGTTCGCTTTCAGATCAGCTCCTCATGAGAGCACTGGTTTTAGCCCTGCAGAGCTTGTGTATGGCAGGAGTTTGAGAACACCATTGCGAATGCTACGCGAGTCCTGGGAGGGATACGATGAGGATCCTATTGTAGTTGCGTATGCTCTAGACCTCCTTCAGAGGCTTGGACAAACGAAAAATCTTGTGGAAAGCCACATTAAGGCTGCACAAGTGTTGTCGAAGGAGTACTACGACAAATCGGCGAAGAAGCGCGCTTTTGAAGTGGGTTGTCAGGTAAGGCTGCTGCGGCCGTCCAAAAAAGAACAAGCTTGACAAGCTTGAGGTTGATTGGGAAGGGCCCACCAAAGTAATATCGAAGCTTTCTGATGTCAAATATGAAGTGAAATTAGGAATGCGGTCGAACAAATTTTACCACAGTAACTTGGTTAAATCATACGTTCAACGTCAAGCAGTCGTAAATCTGCTGTTGAATGCTTCAGAGGAAGAGGGAGCATAAATTGTGAGTTTTAGTGATGTAATCGAAAGGGGATCGGAGGTAATCTTTGAGCAGTTGAACCTAGAGCCCAGGTTAAGTGAAGTCCAGAAGAAGGACCTGAGAAGGATTGTTTCCGAGTTTGAAGACGTGTTTTCGGACCGTCCCGGAAACACGACGGTGACTGAACATGATGTCGAGCTAACTTATGAGGAGCCAATCCGTAGCAAGCCGTATCGTTGTTCCCCTGTGCAAAAGCAGATCATGAAAGAGGAGATCGCTAAAATGCTGAAGTTGGGAGTCATAGTATCGGGCGAGAGTGACTATACATCCCTTCTAATATTGATTCAAGTGCCGGGAAAAGATCCGAAGCCTTGCATCGATTATCGGCGTGTTAACGCCATAACTCTAGACCAAACTTACCCGATAACAAACCTGGAGGAGAGGGTTGAAACTATGTCACAGTCCAGCTATATTTCCACGTTAGACCTCATGCGATGGTATTGGCAAGTCCCCCTTACGGAGCGTGCTAGCCGCTATGCCATATTCGTTTCTCCATTTGGAACGTATCGTCCACTTAAGCTGAGCTTTGGATTGAAAAATATGCCCTTATGTTTTTCAGGCTTAATGGACAGCGTTCTTAAAGGCCCCTCTGAGTTCGCTCTGCCGTATCTTGACGATGTCGCCATCTTCTCCAACAACTGGGAAGAACATGTCGAGCATTTGCGTCGTGCTGAACAGGTTGAAAGAAGCGGGTCTTACCGTGAAACCTACTAAATGTCACCTAGGGTGCGGCGAGGTGTCTTACTTGAGACACGTTGTGGGGCGTGGCCGGCGGAGAACTTCAGAAATTAAGGTAGCCGCCATCGTGAACTATCCACGACCAACCACAAAATCTGAGATAAGGGCATTCTTGGGCCTAGCTGGATACTATCAGCATTACGTGAAAAACTACTCTAGCATTGCAAGCCCTCTAACTGACGCACTTCGAAAATCCGAGCCGGTTAAAGTAGTATGGGACTCAGAAAAGAAGAATGCGTTTTGCCAGCTAAAACAGGCCCTAAGCGAAAAGCCCGTTCTCATGGCACCCGATTTCTCTAAAAGATTTGTGATTCAATGAGACGCGAGTGATCGCGGCATGGGAGCTGTATTGTGCCAGGAAGACAGTGCTGGTAACGAAAGGCCAGTTTTGTATTTAAGTCGAAAACTCAGCGACAGGGATGAGGCATACAATACCTCTGAAAACGAATGCACTTGCCTTGTGTGGGTCGTTCAAAAGCTAGCCTGCTATGTCTCAGGTTCGAAGTTTGTGGTCGAAACTGACTACTGTCCTCTAACCTGGTTAAATAAACATGTCGCCTAAAGGTAACCGGTTACTGAGGTGGTTAAACTCCAACAGCACAACTTTGACGTTCACTACAAAAAAGGAAAGCTAAACGCTAATGCAGACGCATTGAGCCATGCGTATTAGTTAGTACCTTCTCCACCTTTCAGTTTCTCTCTGGCGATTCGGGGCAAAATTTTGTTCTCATCACGGCCTTAGCTGAGTGCTTTCGTCCAGAGTGATCTCAAGGTGTCAACTTTATGTTGTATTCTAAATCGTTACGTTGTTGTACGTGTAAAAATGTGTGTTCTCAATTTAAGTCTTTTGTCCTACATGTGCCTCTTGATGTAGAGGGAACGAAATTCCGATAGACACGTAGCTAGGTACATGTTGTAATATACTTAGTCTGGTGTTCTGTCGGGTGACCGAGGGCACTTGCTTGTGTCGTGTGTTGTCTGTTGTCGAACCGCTCTGGACAAGTTGCAGAACCATCGACAAGTGCTGAGACCAAAAATCGTCAGAAGAGAGAAGCGAAGCTGGCCGGCAAGTAGTGGCGACAAGCCAGTGGAGCTGAGATCCGTCCTCAAGAATGGGATGTGTTCACGGGACGGAGTCTGGAGCTGCATTCTCCCCATGGCCCTGGAGGCGAACTTGGAGGGACCTGGCGAACGAGCGTGCCCGACATCCGAGCCACGTGGAAGCAACTCGTCTTTCCGGCGCATTGTCTGGCGGCGTGGATGCTGTTACGCCTGCGAGTCCACACCAAACTTCAATGCCTCTGCAAAAGGCAATCTGTGTCAAGGCCAGCAATCGAGCCCGCCTGAGGCGATCAACTCAACGACGTCATGAAGCGGCGGCGCCGGTCTGTCACGCAACGCACCGCGAGCTCCCTCGGCCCACGAGCCCGCTGAAGCAATTGGTGCCTTCTAGTCTGGCGAGTATTACGCAATGCGTGGGAACGTCACTCGTCCTTGGCTGCAAACACGCGCAGCAATCGGCGCCTTCCAGTCTGGCGAGTCTTACGCAATGCGTGGCAACATCCCTCGTCCTTGGTGCAACCACTGGCAGTGGCGGGCCCCATTGGAGGATTCCGACATCAGGGCCAGCGGCGCTTCTGGTTGGACATTTGGTTACTCAAAGGATCCACCCGGTGCCAATAAAAAAAAGCCCTGCGGCGCGTCGCGAACAGTAGACCTATGTGTTAGAGTAGACATCTTGGCTTTTCGAGTCTATAAGCTGTCGGCCCCAGTGCCGAATTTGTAACGCCTCTATTTCTATGCCGTACATAAACCTTGCATTAACTCACCATCCTCTCGTCCGCTCGTCTATCAGCTCTGCGCAGAAGCAGTCGCGAGCTGAGTAACACACGCTACCAAACGGCTGGTGATCATGTTGGCGGAGTTCGGAGCAGTGGCGCCTTCGGGACCGTGTTGGCGTCTCGTCTTCGTAACAGCAGACGACCATTCCGGCGAGATGAGGTCTATCTGAGCGATTCGCTGAGTCGCCATCTTGTTTAGACAGCAAAGTAGCCTGCATCGTATTTGTGTACGATGCAGTCTTCTCGGAGCTGTCTACTTTGCCGGCTACGTGAGAATTGAAAGGGGACTTATGATGGCCGGCGTCCATTTAGCTGTCTATTTACCCGTCTATACGGTGAGTATTGGAACACACACACCGTCATTCCCAGCGCTCCAACGGCACCCTTTATAGAAATTTGCATATGCATAGGCACCACACTTCCCTCTAGGTATTATTGTGAGAAACTCTATGCTTAGGACGAAACTATGGGAACGCGGAGCGCAGAGAGCCGTTGTGTCAGCGTCCGCAATGCTTCGTGCGCGTTCGTGGTTCTTGTAAAAGCGCAAAGCATCCCTCTCGCGCATGGGCAGAAAAAGTGAGTTGACCGGTGTCACAAAACGAGCGCTCAAAAAGGGCGGCCGCCAAATTCTCGCGACAAAGCGCCAGAGTGACGCCGCGAGGTCAACCATAAAAAAAGAAAACAAACATCCAACGACTCCCCGGGCGCGCGCCTCTCCTCTCGGAAGCGTGGGTTCGCCGACGAACCTCCTCACCCCACATCGGTGGCCGAGCAAGCTCTGGAAATTTCTAGATGGAAAGGGGCGTGGTGATGCCGGGTTGAGTCATCCGTCGCGGACGGCCCTCGTACCCTCTCGCGCTTTCCCCCAGCCTTCGCTGCGCATCGCGCCGACGAAATGATGAGAGCTTTCTGGAATCTCGCGTGGAAGGTATTTAATCGAGCAGCCGAGATGAGAGATCAGGAGAAGAAGGAAGTTAGCGCCAGAGCGCGTAGGGATTCCGCCGTGGAGTCGACGAAGGTTTTGTCCGTAGAGACAAAGCAGAAGAAGATGATTTCCCCCTGAGGGGTGACGACTCGAGCTACAGGCAAGAGTGTGTGTTTACCGCTATTGAGCGAAGAGGCGTGGCAACAGCTGCGTGTGTGAAGCCGACGTGTTTCCGGCGAAGAAGTTTGAAGCTTGGAGAGTGGCCAATTGAAGACGCGAGGTTTCCTGGAAGAGAAACTTCGGGGCCAGCGGAACGACAACAACGCTGGACTTTGAGTGAGTGATTCTCGGAAGAGTATCATTCAGACCTTTGTTCCAAGAACTTTGGACTGAATAGGTTTTCCATCTCTTTAGTCTTTAAGTGTCTTGGTTGTTCAATGCATGCGACTGCATTATAGTGCATATTGTTGTCTGTGTTCGTTGTTTCAAGTGTGGCTGATTGTACTGTTTAGTACGTTGTTTGATTGGTGACATATTGTACTCAACTATTGTGGAGTGTGCATACTTGTGTATTGTTTTCGATCTGCCATTATTGAGAATATAACTTTGTTTGTTTATCAACTATCGGCTCTGACTTGTTCTTCGGGCCACAGCCGGCTTCCGCTGGCGCGCCAAAAAGGACCTATTCTAAATTGTCCACGCTTTCGGGTGCGGTTTCGGGGGGCCGATACTTCGGCCCTTGGAATTAGCCCGGCGATTGCCTCCCTAATTAACGGGACCTGTGACAACCGGTGAGGCTTGCGAAAAGCAGAAGACGCGCGTTGGTCGAAAAGACAGCTTGTGTGTGGGCCACTTTAGCGGAGATTTTACATATAAATTTTCAGCACAAGTTCATCCATAATCAACAGATATCGGTGGCATCGGCTTCTTAATAAATGGTCCCTCAAACGGTTTCTTCACTTTCTGTTTTTGATTACACCACTAATGTAGCATATCATTGGCACCATATTTCCATGGAAACATCCCTTATTATGGGAGCTACGAGTAATGAATAGGTGCCCTCCTCCTCTACTCCACCCTTCACCCTCAATTACCTGAACTCTTCCTTGAGGCGGTCGGGGCTAAGCTCCGCCTTCACAGGCCTCTGCCGTGAGCTCCACAGCCCATCAGATCAGCAGCCATGGTGACGTCAAGTGGGCAGAGGAAGTCGCTCTGCGATTGGGCGGTTGAAAACGCGTTTGGCCGAGTTGCAACTATCTGCAGCGATTCGCAGCTTTAAATCAGTGTTGTAAACTACACAAAGGGGGTCCAGCTTAAATTGAGGACGACGCAGCGAGCAATGGAAAAAAAATGGTAGATGTAACCTTGAGAGACAAGAAGAGAGCAGAGTGAATTAGGGAACAAACGGGGGTTAAGGATATCATAGCTGAAATCAAGAAGAAGAAATGGACATGGGCCGGGCATGTAGCGCGTAGACAGGATAACCGCTGGTCGTTAAGGGTAACTAATTAGATTCCAAGAGAAGGCAAGCGGGTTAGGTGGGCAGATGAGATTAAGTTTGCGGGTATAAATTGGCTGCAGCAAGCACAGGACCGGGTTAACTGGCGGAACATGGGAGAGGCCTCTGTCTTGCAGTGGACGTAGTGAGGATGATGATGATGATGATGATGATGATGATGATGATGTAAACTACACAGTTTACGCAGTGAGCTCAAATTAGCTTGTAAATGACCCTTGAGACTCCGCTACCGGCCCATTGTGTTTATACAAAATCTTCGAAACCATTTCAGGGTCCCTTTAACGGGTAGAGCAAACGAGAATTAAGCGGGAGCAAATTCGGAGAACACCGTAGAATGAAAGATGGCAATAGTGTGCAGAGCGAGATAAGGAGAGAACAACAGTGGTGGTATGACAGGTTACGCGGCATCACATAGTGCGCGCCGTCGGACTAGGGTCCCTAGAATATTTTAGTGACGATAGTCGGTGGTCGCTGATGACGCGATCACTAAGGTATGCTGCGGGGGTGTCCAGCGACTCCAGATGTGGAAAGACTACACAGCATGAACGGAGACCTGTCTGCGGTCGGTGGCCGTTGTGGAACGAGCCCACGTGTTGCCTTCCGCTGGCTCCCAGTTGGCGAGACAGCCGCGCTTCAACTTCACTATCAAAACACCAGCACAGCTACGCCGAGAATTTGCGTTCAGCAGTATCGTAATCGTGGTTGACTATTTTAAAATAAATACTTTCAATCACTCGCTCGCAAAAAGAACCGCGCAGGTTGTGCATGGCTTTTTTTTTTTTCATGCGGTCTTATACACCTTGATATTGCACAATTGTAGACTGTCGTAAAGGTTCCGTACGTAGCAGCATTGTAGAGCCTAAAATATGGGGGTCATGGAAAATTTAACTTGCAGTTTGGCTTTTTTTTTTCAGGTGTGACTAGGATGGTGAATCTGACCAGTGACGCGGAAAGATTTATTACGACGATTGTACGCGGCCGCGGCAAGCTGAAGACACTGGACTTTGAGGGTGGTGTTCGACCGCTTAGGGAGTAAGCGTTGGCACGATTTTTTAAAGTAACTTAGGGCATGTCACGTTCTATGCGTACTGCTCCTTCATTCTCAGCAGTGACAACTGAAAATATTTCCACTGTTTCCTGTCTTCAAATGCGAAGCCTTTCTTAGAGAACCGAAGGCAATTTCGTGGAATCTATCTATCTATCTATCTATCTTTCTATCTATCTATCAAGCTATCTATCTAGCTATATATCTATCTATCTATTTATATCTATCTATCTATCTATCTACCTATCTATCTATCTGTTTGTCTGTCTGTCTGTCTGTCTATCTATCTATCTATCTAGCTATCTATCTAGCTATATATCTATCTATCTATCTATCTATCTATCTATTTATATATATATATCTATCTATCTATTTATATCTATCTATCTACCTATCTATCTATCTATCTGTTTGTCTGTCTGTCTGTCTGTCTGTCTATCTATCTATCTGTCTGTCTGTCTGTCTATCTATCTATCTATTTGTCTATCTATCATCTATCTATCTATCTATCTATCTATATATCTAGCTAGCTAGCTAACTGCGTACTTCTGGGCGCTCTCATGGTCGCCTCTTTAACTTGGGTAGAATGAAATTGGTATGGCAAGGCAACAGAACCATATGTGCTGCGCGAGGCTGCCGCCTGTGTACCTACTCCTCGATACTTCATCAAACCCATTCCCTCAGATACGTGTGAAACATACCCGTATTCCAAGGGCCTACGTGTGTAAGCGCCACTGTTGACTGACAGTTTATATCTACCCAGAAACGGTGACAAGAAACATTAGTTAAATGCGAGAGCATTAAGACAACCCCACCTTGACAGCGTTGACCCGACGAGTTCATAGTGTAAAAATCAGGATCTCAGCAGCAATTGAACCCCAGCATTATGCGTGGTACTCAGGCATACTCTACCATATAGATTCCTGTCAGGTCTTCTAAATCTTTTGAAAAAAAAAAATGCCTTGGGCAGGCGTAATATCGGTTCAACGTCAATTGTAGTGGAAGAGCTGGTTATCTTATTTTTAATCAACATTTATGTATATACATTCGTATGATACAAACGCCATGTCGAGTCAACGTCAATAAATAGTTCCAGTGTTCACTCCGCTTTTATGCCAGTCAAATAAACGCTAAATTTCGACCCCGTGGTTCCATCATTGCCTGACCCAGAATGCGGACGAAAGTTACGCTCAGTATTCCCATCATCGCATCGTAAAGTGCACTGCGTTTCTATAATACTCTTCTTTGCCCTAACGTGAGTACTGAGTATACGAACAACGCAACCTATAAGTAAAAGAGTGGCTCCTTGGGCTGGTTGGTAATGCATTTTTTGCTCTGTCCTATAGGTGTTCTTTCTTAAACGTTTCCTGCGCACTGAGAAAGCGTATTACTTTAAAAAAAACCTTGAAGCAGTAACAGCACAATTACAAAAACAAAAAAGCAAGAATTATTTTTTTTATTCTTGTTTCTCGCTTCCGCAGTTACGCTGTAACTACTTCTAGGTTGTGCTGTTCGTATATTCTGTTATATCCTACCAACTTGCATAAGTTTCCACGCTTCGTGAGTACTGCATAATGTTACGCCTGACTGTAAGTTACCGTTTAAAGTCAGTGTATACAGTTGACGTTCCTGGTAAATCCAGGATGTGCACACAAATATTATACAATAACAAAAACACTTTCAACCCTCCTGGTAACGCCTTTCCGGATGCCAAAATATGCAGCATTGACTACCCGCCGACTTCTTCGCACGAAACTGGTTCCCAAAAATCGACTACCCGCGGACTTCTTCGCACAAAACTGATTCCCACAAAACGTGGGCTCTGTCGCATTTTAAGCGAAGCTGTTATGAGTTACAGATATCGGTTGCGGCGGGTTGTTTTGTGCATCATCGCGCAACTCCTACAACATAATTCACTAGTGTACAGAAATAGGGCCTCAAAGGTGTCAAAGCCACATGTTTATCGCTTCGTTTTTCAAAAACTGGCCTTGTCGGCTATCAGACGCAAGCCGGCTGGGCAACGTGCAGTGTGACACGCGTCTCGCATAGTTTCGCCCAATGCCTTTTTTTTCTTTATTTAGTTTCGCCCAATGCCGTGTGCGTTTGTGTTCTGCCGTCATCACACTGGAGAACGAATGGTGCTTGGCGCAGTTGACCGAAGCAACTTGCTGCTGAGCGAGGAGTCGCACGTTCGAATCTCGGGCTCGCGTTTCGAGTGATTTTTTTTTTTGGTGAACTATTTTTATTTGGGACTCTTGTGTGTGTTATATATATTTTCATACAAAAGGCATAACGGTGACAGTCCCACCTTAGATGCCCGTAAACAGTAAAAAACAAAGCGCCGTTTCGCAACAAGGACAAACCAATGAAGGCGATCGCAGCAAAGTAAAATGTCACATGATGAACGGGAATCAGCTCGATACTTGTGGAGCGCCGCTCGAGCGCACAGGACGCACGAAAAGAATATACACAGGATAAGCGCGAAATGTCACAGCTCTACAATCGCATCACGCTGCTCAGACACTAAGGGGAACGTTCGAAAAGAACGTAGAGGAACAACGCGAGCAACTGTCACAGTTCGTGTTTTATCAGAACGCTGCAAGCATGGAGGACGCTTTTTTTTAAGGGGCGAAGCTTCTTATAGCGGCACCCATTCGTCCCTCGTAGCCGTTGTAGTGTGTAACAAGTATAACATTTTGACCTCCAATGTGGTGCCGGTGGGAGATTTCTTCTGTGCGCTGTTGAACAATAAAAAAAAGTGCTCAATGTACAAGCCAATGGCTGCTAAGGGGGAATGAGAGACAGGAGCATTCACCTTTTAGTTAACGCGCACGCTGCAATCCCCATTAGCAGCCATTGGCATGTACATTGAGCACTATCTGACAAGAAAGGGTTGCTACGTTATACTCACTGGGCGTAACCTTCTTGGTTTTAGAAAGGTTTAGCGAGCGTTGGGCCGCAGTGCCATGAATACAGTGAACTGGTACATACCATGAACTCGAGGTGGTTAAAGGTGGGAAGTAGACCCGAAGCGCCAGCTTTTAAGAAAGTGTGCGTGTTCCAACTCTCGTTTAGTCTTTGGAATGTCCGCTGGATGGCGGTGCTTCTATAGGGGGAATATATGATGAAAAGATGCGAGATGGTGGTACTTGGAGTGTTGAATAGATGGACTAACGGACACACAGACGCATGCACGGATGGAAGCATGAACGGACGCAGGGGCGGATGCATGGACGAACGCAGGGACGATCGCACGAAAAGACGCACGCACGGACGGGTGGATAGACGCATGGATGGTCACACAGACGGACGCATGGACAGACGGAAGCAAGAACGAATGGACGGACGGATGCTTTGCCCCACTCTTCATCATTCACCCCGTGGATATGCTGCCATTTTTTTTTTCCATGGCTGCGAGTGCTGACTATGCCAGCACTTCTTGCGGCTGTGGCGCTCGAAGCATTGCTTGCCCGGCATTCCACGTCGTGAATGTGTACAGAAATTGTCGATTTATTAGAGTGCGTATCAAGAGAAGTTCAAATTAAACCTGCGCTCCATCTCAGTAGTACCCATTCCAACACTGTCGATCCATCTGATAATACTTCCTTCAAAGACAAAAAAAAAACAGCATACACTTGAACACTACACTTCGCATGTAATCTATATACTGTTGGTAGGGCGCACGTTAGTATTGCTGCAATCGCGCAGCTATTATCACACAGCTTTCACATTTTGACGTTTTCTAGATAAGTGAATGCGTACAAAAGTTATACATATGCTTACTGGGTACTGCATTCGCCCACCTTTTGACGTTATGGATGCGCACTTTAAAAGTACCATATACTGAACTTCTTTGTGCATGCTTTGCATATTATTGATTCCCACTGTACATGGTATCTGGCAATTTTTTTTATACCAGCGTTCATGCTCCCGCTTTTACCTTTTTTAAAGCACTAAACGCATTCAGCGCTACGTTGTTTCTAACGGAAAGTCCTCCATGTTTGATCTACAGCTCTCTGGAGATTCATTGGACGCACTTTAATTGGCCATTTTGTATGGTTCCTGAGTGGAACACCCAATTTTTGGCAAAGAAAAACAGTGCAAAATTGAGGGTGTCATCTGCTTAGTTGGCATCAAACCGCTTTTACGTCTCGACACCTCCTCAGTAGTGCTGGCAGCATCGAAACAAACGAGCGATCTGAATGGGAATTGGAGCCGGCACGCTTGCCGACATGAAGCTCAAAACACTTCTGCTCTTGCAGGTTTTTGCGGTCTTTTGGACGGAAACTGCGCATCAGCCGTTCGGCGGGCATACGGTACACGTGTGTTCTGCCATCCCATCTGCGGATACATCACGCAAAGCGTCATCAGCTCGAGCATCTTCATCGCTGGACGAGGAGTGCTGCGATCCTTGTTGGGCCGCTTGCGTGAGCGATTACGACGGCGACAGTCGCTGCATGTGTGGAACATCATGTGACCCAGAACTGGCGTATATATTTGCGCGACACCTTGGCTGCGTGGGAATTGGAGCCGGCACGCTTGCCGACATGAAGCTCAAAACACTTCTGCTCTTGCAGGTTAGTGCTGTTCGTATGCTTGAAATTCCTAAAGCACTTTTAGCGTTGCCGGCTCCTCCCACAAAGGCATGTGTCGCGAGCACCACGGTGCGAGTGTGCACTGGAGTTAATGGGAAGCGTTTTCGCTTTATTGTGAACCGAGTGCTATATGTTGCTCTTCTTCTACTACTTTCTGGAGACATTGAGCTCAATCCTGGGCCTTTCGATAAAGGTGAAATGGATTATTTGAAGAAGTTGCAGGATACTATTATGAGTAAATTAGAGAATATTGATACTAGGATAACTAACAGTGATACTAACATAGCTGAAATAAAGAGCAAGCTAGAGATGACCGAGGGCCATATAGAAAGCGTCATGAAATTGGTACATGAGCAAGCCACTGTAATAAAGAATCTAACTCATCAGATGCGAATTCTTCAAAAGAAAAATATCGACCTCGAAAACAGAAGCCGTAGAATGAACCTTGTGTTTTACGGGATAGACGATAATGACCAGCATGAAACTTGGGAACAGTCTGAGGCCCTCGTTAAGGGCATCTGCACTGCCCAACTCGGATACGAACTGACATCAGTTCAAAGGACACATCGCGTAGGTCGTTTTAATGAACGGAAAAAAAGGCCAATTATTGTGAACTTTTCATCTGATAAGGAAAAAGAGGTCGTCCTTAAAAAAGCCAAGAATTTGAAAGGTACACAGTACAGCATTGAGCAGGACTATTCATTCGAAACGCGCACTGTACGAAAGAAGCTTTGGGAATATGGTAAAGCGAAAAGGGCGGATAAGAAAAACCTGGTTAAGCTAAAAGCCGATAAACTGATTATAAACGGCAGAGCATTTACTTGGGATGATGAAAAGGAAGAAGTCGTTGCCTTGTCTAAACGATGACAGGAAAATTGTACCATCTGCGTTCATCGTGATTTAATTATTGCAGTAGTGAATTGCCGAAGTGTAATAAACAAAATAGACGAATTCGCTGGCTTGCTTGATACCGTGAAGGCCGATGTCGTGTTCGGTACAGAATCTTGGCTCAACCCATCCATCTCTGATCATGAAGTGTTTCCTAACAATTATACTGCCTACCGTAAAGATAGGCCGAATCATGGGGGTGGTGTTTTCTTGTTAGTTCACTCGTCCCTTTCATCCGCTAATCTTGATATCGGTAATGACGCTGTCGAATCTGTCTGGAGTACTGTTACAGTCAGTAACAATTTTTCTTTTGTAGCTGGGACGTTTTATCGACCGCCCGCCGCGAACTCCAGTATTTTGCAATTATTAGGTGACATCGTTTCACAGGCGTCTGACCGTACGATATTATTAGCAGGTGATTTTAATTTACCCGATCTAAAATGGCGAAGTCACTCATGCGAGGTGCTGCATGCCAGCCGTAATAACCTAGAAATGAAGAACATTGTTGACACTTTTGGGTTGATACAGTACGTTTTAGAACCCACAAGACTTAAGCATACCCTTGATCTTCTCTTTTGTAACTCCCCTAATTTAGTAAGTAACGTCGATATCATTCCAGGCATTAGTGACCATCAGGTTGTAGTAGCAGGCGTTGTAACAAAAATTCAAAAAATCACGAAGAGTATCAGAAGAAAGTTGTTCTTTTTTGACAAAGGCGACTATCCGTCAATTTCCGCAAGGCTTCTTGATTATTTGCCTGTATTTGAATGCTTGGTAGAGGAACACAGTGTAGAGTATTTGTGGAACACATTTAAAAATAAGATACTCGAACTCTCAGAGCAGTACATACCAAGTATGGATTCGGCTAAGCTTAAGAAACGTAAAAAAACCGTGGGTGACTTACAGTATCCTGAAACTAATTAAGAAACGAAGACGGGTATTCAAAAAATACAAAAAAATGAAAGGTAAAGTTCATTATAAGAAGCTACAGGAGCTAACACGTGAATATAAAGAAGAATCAGTAAATGCAAAGCAGCATTTTTTTAAACGATTGAATGAAAATATGAGTACAAATCCTAAACCTTTCTGGCAATATCTAAAGGGATGTGGGTCTGATCCGGTTGGAATAAATGAACTTATTTTCGATGGACGCACTCTTTCCAATGATACGGATAAAGCCACGTGCCTAAATAACTACTTCCAATCCGTTTTTCTTCCTAAATCTGCATTGAGCTCATCCTTGACAAGTAGCAGTGTTCCTCTCATGGAACCTCTTGTAATTAGTGTCAGCGGTATTGAGGCCTTGCTCAGGAATCTCGACGACAGTAAAGCTATCGGCCCTGACGGTGTCTCTCCAAGAGTTTTAAAACAGTGCGTTAACCCCATTTCGCTCTACCTTTACCTGATCTTTGAAAAATCACTAAGCACTGGCCAGTTGCCACAAGACTGGAAAGTGGCAAATGTAGTCCCGATCCACAAAGGAGGTCCTAAAAAAGATGTCACGAATTATAGACCTATTTCGCTTACCTCGATATCATGTAAAATCATTGAACATGTAATATATAAGGCTCTAATGAAGCATTTATTAGATTACGATTTGTTAACAAAGACTCAACACGGTTTTCGTAAGGGCTTTTCCTGTACGACCCAACTTCTCGAGTTCTACAACGATCTAGTATCCGAAATTGATCTAGGTGGGCAAACAGACTGCATCTTTTTAGATTTCAGTAAAGCTTTCGACACTGTTTCGCATCCTCTGCTCCTCGAAAAATTACGAATATTTAATATAGATGAGAGAATTTTTAATATTTAATATAGATGAGAGAATATTTAATATAGATGAGAGAATTACCTGTCACAACGCCGCCAATGTGTTGTCCTGAATGGTACTAAGTCGGAATTTCTAGAGGTCACTTCGGGCGTCCCCCAGGGATCTGTATTGGGGCCTCTGCTATTCATAATTTTTATAAATGACATTAACAAAGATATAAGCTCAAGTATACGGCTCTTTGCTGATGATTGCGTAGTCTACAGAAAAATTCAGAAAGAACATGATGTCCTTGAATTGCAGGCTGATCTTGCACGTATTCATCAATGGTGCCTTAAGTGGCAAATGAAGTTAAACACAAATAAGTGCGTTCATGTGTGTTTTACAAAGAAGAAAAAAATATTTGATGCAAATTTTTGTCTAGGAGGAAATAAATTAGATAAAAATACTCGTACAAATATTTGGGTGTATTGCTGTCGCATGATTGTTCCTGGAATGCACATGTGGATTATGTGGTTTCCAAAGCCGCGATAGCGTTGAATTATATTCAAAGGAATTTGAGATGTGCAGATCCTAACCTTAGAAGCACGGCCTACCTCACTTGTATTCGTCCAATCTTGGAGTATGCCTGTACTCTTTGGGACCCAACACAAACAGGTTTGATAAATAAATTAGAAAAAATACAAAACAGAGCAGCCAGGTTTGTTTTGGGTCGGTACGGACAAAAGCAGAGTTGTACCGAAATGAAAAAGGAGTTAAACTGGGAGTTACTGTCGTCCCGTCGCAAAAAATTGCGTTTGAAGCTTTTATACCAGATATTTCATAAAAAAACGGGACTAGACAGTGACACTTACTTAAAAAGACCAGATTACATATCTCAACGTACAGACCACATACACAAAATAAAGCCGTGCCGGGCCAGGACGAACCTGTATTCAAACTCGTTTTTTGTTAAAACTATTAACGAATGGAATTGTTTGACATCTAAGCAAGTGTGCAGTGTTAATGAAGATGTATTTTTTTCAACTTTGTAACCCCCCTGCTGTAACGCCTCTGGCAAAGCGGGGATATGTATGAATAAAGAAAAGAATAAAGAATAATAGTGAAAAACAGATATATTATGCTTTTTCCCCAGCGTTAGAACAAACTAAGTGATGACAGCTTATACGGGGTGTCCCAGGTAACTTTAGCCAGAGTATAAAAATATGCCGGCACACGCAATTACGACGCGACCAAATGCATGTTGCTCACCGTTACCTGTAGTTAGTCAGACTAGTTTTGTGTTGTCAATATTTTAACTAGATCTTTTTTTAATTAACTAAATTTTGAAGGAACGAAGATGGATAAAAAATTTTAATTAGAAAGTAGTAGGTCTGTTTGCAAAACGTCCGAATAGATAGCTTTGAACCTTATATCTGTTAAGTATTAGTGTTTTTCTGCTAATCACAAATGCCCGCGAAATACAAAAAATACCACGTGACAAACCCGCTCGCACGTCAGCGCGCACGATGATTCTAGTGCTCCCTAACGTTCCGCGTACGAATGACACGCTTCCCTCGAACCGGTTCATGAGAGCAATAAGCAGTCACAGCGGTTATCGTTTTTGTGGCCGATAGGAAAACGTGTTCGTAAAGCCACCAGCATCGTTGCGGCCCTGCCGAGATAGCACAATGGGGCAAATGCTTTGGTTTGTACGCAGAACGTTAGGGAGCACTATAATCATTGTGCGCACTGGCGCACGAGCGGGTTTGTCACGTGGTATTTTGTTATTTCGTGGGCATTTCTAATTAGCAGAAAAATACTAATACCTAACAGATATAAAGTGCAAAACTGTCTAATCGGACGTTTTGCAAACCGATCTACAATTTTCTCGTTGAAATTTTTTATCTATCTTTGTTTCTTGAAAGTTAGTTAAGCAAACATATCTAATTAAACAATAGTTGAGAAGGCAAAAAAATTTGACAGATCCCACGTACCTGGAAAATGACGTTATGCGAAGCATGCGGAGGGGAGGTGATTATGCTGCAATTTTTTATTGAGCGACACGTCATTAAATGACGCTAAATAATATGTCCAAATGTTGCACGCCCAGACATATGTTGGAAAGAGTCAGATGTTTATATAACGCTGTTTGCACTTGCGCAACGACGCCAACTGGAACATGCGTAGTAGCGACACCAGAAGCTGATATGAAGCGCTGGTGCTAGCGAGGATAATGGCCCTGGACACATGCTACATAAACCAACTTCAGCACATGGCATCTAACCACAATTGACCTTAACCTGACGTGACGGCTGTATCGAAGGGTACATATGTAATGTTTATAAAATTGGGTAGGCAGCACTGCAACCACTATTGACGTTTCACGAACATTAGCGTCTATTTGAAAAGTTGTTTCGAGACCTGGCGTAGCTCTATGGTAAAGTGCTTCAATGCCACGCAGAATGCTTGGGTTCGACTCCACCGAGGACCCTGACATTTATCCTTTGCAATTGTCGGGTCGACGCTACCGATGTCGTGTATTTATTAACGCTCGCGCGTTAAAATTGACCATGTGTTCTCGTCGTTCCTGGGTAAATACTGAGTGTCAATCACCAGTGGCACATACCCGTCCTTGGGTATGTGCCGCTGTCTGGCGGGAAGTCTTTGACGACGTACGCGACAGTATTATGACATTATTTATGTATTGACTAGCACGTCATATTCGTCTAACCATTTTGCCCTCCCGTGCTAGTTTTGGTTCACGCTAAGTTAAGGGGGTGACCACGAGAGCACCCAAAACGTAAGTGGATGGATGGATGGATGGATGGATGGATGGATGGGTGGGTGGGTAGATGGATGGATGGATAGATAGATAGATAGATAGATAGATAGATAGATAGATAGATAGATAGATAGATAGATAGATAGATAGATAGATACGCTCAAAGTCGCCGAAGTTCGCTAAGAAATGCTTCGCATTTAATAGTCTGACGAAATTCAGGCAACGGTGAGCAGCATGCATTTGGTCGCGTCGTAATTGCGTGTGCCGGCATACTTTTAAACTCTGGCTCAAGTTACCTGGGACGCCCTGTATAATTAATTTTTGCGGTATGGGCACCGAGCAAGTAAGAAGCACGAAATAGAATGGAAGCGACGTGTGCTCTTTTTCGCCATCGCGCTTACGTTGGCTACCATTGCCAGCCGGTAATAGCTCCAATGTTTTAAAAATTGCGACGTGCATGGGCGATGGGCTTAACTTAGCATGTACGTATCACAGTAACGCGTCATGCAAGAAGCACAGTTTATATCTTTGTGCCGCATTTATACCGAAACAGTTGCGCCCGGAAGCATATGTACAGCGCGAGGCTGCTGCCTGTGCACTCCTCGTAATTTCGTTAGTGCTGCAAGGTAGTTGCGAGATGGAGAGCGTTGCTTTTTACGCCATCTCGCGATGGTGCTGAACATGCCTAAGTGCTTCCGAGATATTCGCACAGCTAGCGATAAATGCACACCGTTAGCACGTTAGCACAACGAGTGCACGCGTGACAGAGTTGTCTGACTCGTCAGGCTGCTGAGCGAGGGGTTACAGCTTGGAACCACGCCGGCGCGCATCGAATACGTTTCCTTCCGAGTTATTTTGTTTCTTGATTTTATTTACATATATTGTGGACATGACGACGACGGCAACAAATTTGCCGAAAGGGTCCATATAATTGCTATCGCCATAATACCAACTCCACGAACTTCAGGTAAACGAACTGTTCAGTTGTAGGAACTTTTTTTTAGATACGGAGCATCTTACGTCGTGGGTTGTGTCTCTCCCTCTCTCACTCCTGCACGTTTTCTCTCTCTCTTTTTCCTTTCCTACGCTCCCCCTCTTTCTACTCTAGGAATCCTGTACTCCATGGAGCAGCGCCCGCACCTTATTTTCTCACGCGCAACGCTGCAACGCGCACCCGCCTAAACGTCGCGCCGCCACTGTCAGCGCCAGCACAAGCTCCTGCTAACGACACTATCTCCCGCTGAAGCGAACCATCTCCCCGTCGTTTGGCATCCACAAATGGTTGTCTTTAGCGGGAGATAGTGTAATATTTTAATTCCCCGTCGAATTCTAACGTATTTCAGTTCAACAAAATAGTTTCCGGGCACATTTCAGTTCTATCAACGTATTTTATGACCCCATGTAATGCCTCTCACGTCACATTGACCAGAAATGTCCTGAAAGAGTGGCTGCAGACAATGCTTTTGCGGACTATTCCAACAGTGCCTCTCGCGTTGAGACACGCGCCACATCTACCTGCAGAAAAAATGGCTGCGAGCAATAGCACCTAAAGAAACTCAAGAAGAGGAAGAAGTAATCCTTGTAGTGGAAGCACCAAGAATTTCAGCTGAACAATTATCAATGTACTAAGAAAAAATGAACTCCTTCACTTCCCGGCAGATTATTGTGCCGGATAAGGTCCATGAGCGCTTGGACAGAGTTACTCAATTCCTGATCACTGCACTTCTAAGCGTCAAAGAGCAGCAGAATTCTGCCGCACTTTGACGCACTCTTAAGAGTAGTACATTATTTGAAACATGATAAATAAGACGAATTTTACCTTCGGATGAGCAACACTGCGCATAAAATGGTTGAAGTTTTGATAACAGATGTTTCCTCTAGCAGCTGATGACAACTTGCTACATATCTATTCCAGTATTCCAGTTAACCAACTTTCGCTCTTATGAACCTTTTTCTGGGGTCCCTAGAAGTTCGTTCAAAAGAAATTTCACTGTAATTACTACCACGATAACATAAATATCGGACGAAGACACAGAAACCTCAGATTTGAGCTCTTGACTTCAGTCACTCGAAAAACAACAATTTGCAACGTATAATATTTATAAACTTGCAAAACTGCAAAGTCTTACGTATTCCCCGCGGTTAATTTTCAATATTTATGTGT
>NC_051175.1:81001487-81206487 GCF_013339725.1 Rhipicephalus microplus | reverse complement strand
AGATAACCTCCTTCTAGTTAAGTCTACCCGCTTAAAGTACATTTTGCCCTCCCTGTCCCTAAACCCCAGTGCTTTGAAAAACTCCGCGCCATCATCCCGAACTATAGCGTGAAGCCCTTTACAGAACATTATCAAGTGTTCGGCAGTTTCTTCTTCCCCTCCACACGCACTGCATACTGTGTCTACCCCTTCGTATTTGGCCCGATATGTCTTGGTTCGCAGTACTCCTGCCCTGGCCTCAAACAGTAGAGAACTACCCCGAGTATTATCATAGATCCTTTCCTTGGCAATTTCCTGCTTAAAAGTTCAATAGATCTCTAGTGCGGACTGTGATGTTATTGGGGCAGGACCGCTCCAGAAAGAATCAGACAGCACGCCATTGCACAAACACACGTCCAACTTCTATTGTACCCTTCACACATGGACAACCCACACATTACGAAGTTCCTAACACAAAAACACGCGGCTAAACTAAATGAATAAGTAGAACGTTCGGCCTACAGTTCAGGTCGTCGGGGTAGTAGCCTGGGCCGTCGTTGATGCCCCGTCGGCAACATTCAGTGGCGAAGTCGACGTTGGGCGGCGTCGTCACCTGCAGTGACGAAGTCGGGAGACGCAGGGTCGCCGCGTCGAACTCCAGTGGCTCAGCGCCACTGTCGACGAACTGGAGCCGACGACTCACGTGTTCCGGCGGCAGGGAGTTGTGCCCTTGAGCACCTGTAGTCCGCCTCGGAAACCCACGCCAGCCCGCCCTCCTGGAACAGCGGCGCAAGGGCAGGTTCAGGCACCCGGCGCCAGCTCTCCACGACCAGCGGGACAAGGACAGGTTCAGGAACCAGGCGCCAGCTCTCCTAGACCGGTCGTCTAGCGGAGGCTGAGCTGTCCACTCGGCTAGTACGAGTGTCGCGACGTGGCCTGGGTCGTACCTATGGGCCAGACGCCCAACGAGGTAGTCCTGCCTCGAACGACGTACCTCGCGCACTGCCGAAGGCACGGGTCACCCACGCTCGAGGCCGCGCCTCACGAGCTGTCCTCTTCCTCGTAGGCACCGCCCGGCACATACACGCACACATCACATCCTCTTCGCCACCGCACGGCGCACTATTGTCGTTTTTTTAGTTTCTGTTTCGCGCCCGCGCAGCACATATTATGACATCACCCCCTTTTCCGAGAAAGTTGTTTGCAACTATTCTACTACAAGGGCGCGTGGCGAACGAATGGTCACTGCACTGCACGGTCACTGCACGGTCCCTGCACTGCACTGCATTGTCTTAGGGGTCGCATGTACATAGTAGCAGAATGTTCACAGAAGGCTGCTTACAGTTCGGTTGGAAAACTACCGTACAAGTAGGGTTGCTATGTCGCAACTAGGAGTCAACTATTCACGACTGAGGGCTAGTAGTATTAAGAACCACGTTGCTACCTAAACGGCAGTTATGCGCGACTCAAGTAGTCGGCTCCAACATTGTCACAACCTTTGATGTAATGAACTGTGAATGAGTACTCCTGCATAAGGAGACTCCACCTCAACACTCTGTTGTTCACGTGTTTGGCGGAATTTAAATACTGTAATGGTTGGTGGTCTGACTGAATGACAAAAGGTTTGCCATAGAGGTAAATATGAAATTTTTGCACTGCCCAAACAAGTGCAAGGCATTCCCGTTCTATTGTTGAATAGTGGGTTTCTCGGGGCAATAAATTACGACTTGCGTAAGCAACTGGATGCAGCACCTGGCCCTTTCCCATCTGGAGCAATACTGCGCCCAGGCTTGTATTGGAGGCATCCGTACGAAGAACGAACTCCTTCGAGAGGTCGGGAGCAAGGAGGATGGGAGCATCACCGAGCTTCTTCTTGAGGGCCGTAAACGCTTCCTCTTGTTGTGCGCCCCATGAAACAGTGTGGCTTTGTCCCTTTCTTGTAAGGTCCGTCAGCGGCTTGGTCAGTTCGGCGTAGTTAGGTATAAACTTCCTGTAATAGCCGGTCAAGCCAAGAAACGACTGCACTGCTTTCTTGGTTGTAGGTCGTTTTGCGGCAAGAATCTTGTCTAGCGTTTTGAGAAGCGGTTCAACTGTAGTCTCCCCGATTCGATGTCCCAAGAAGGATATGCTTCGCTCTCCTATCTCACATTTACTTGGTTTTATGGTGAGGTGAGCTTGGTTAATTCGTTCAAAAACTTGTCTGAGGGTGTCGATGTGCTCTTGCCAAGTATCAGTCGCAATGATGACATCGTCGACATAATGGTGAACGTTGTCAACACCACCCAGTACTGATCTCATAAGGCGCGCGAATACTGCTGGCGCCGTTTTAATGCCAAAAGGCATGTAGAGGAAGTGATAGAGCCCAGACATGCTGGAGAAAGCAGTTTTTTCACGACTGTTTGGATCCATCGGTACTTGCCAGTATCCTTTCGTGAAATCAAATTTGGAGAAAAACTGCTTTTGTCCAACAAGTGCAAGAACTACATCGATGCGTGGTATTGGCTCGCAGTCGGGGACCAGAATCTTGTTCAATTCTCTGAAGTCTATGCACAACCTAATCGTGTTGTCCGGTTTCTTCACCACGACAATGGGAGCGTGGTACGGCGACTGAGACCGCTCAATAATACCGAGTTTCAGCATCTCTTGCACTTCCTTTTCTACTCTTTCTTGCAAGGCAAGGGGGATGGGGTACTGCGGAACATGCACAGGCTTATTGGAGGTCAGACGTAGCGAACACTCCACGAGTGCTGTTTTCCCTGGTAAGTCAGAAAAAATGTCCGCATACTCTTGAAAAAGTGCTTGCACATTCTGAACTTGTTCAGCAGTGAGGTGTGGTGATAGCTTGACATTCCGTGCTGAACTGCGTGCGATACAAGCTCAATATGGGCATTTGTTTGACTTCGTCTTCTTCTTCGGGGAGATTTTCGTGGAGCTCTGCAACAACTGACACCTGTTGTGGTTCCGTCACTTCGCGCTCTTCGTATTTTTTGAGCATGTTGATATGAAAAATCTTGTTTTTCCCAAACACATCGATGACGTAGTCGACATCATTTTTCCGTTCGATGACTTGGAACGGCCCTTTCCACTGCATTAACAGCTTGTTGAAGTCAGTCGGGAGCAGAATTAAAACCTTGTTGCCTGGGAATAATTTTCTAGGGCGACTTTTCCTGTCATAATAGGTTTTCTGCTTCACACGAGCCTTCTCCAGCTGTTCATGGGCTATCTTGCAAGTCTCCTCTAGGCGATTGCGCAAATCAAAGACGTAGGTGTAAGTCGTCCGCGTTTCTGCGTCTAGCCCCTCATTTGTCCACAGTTCTCTCAGCACGGTTAGCGGTCCTCGGACGTGGCGGCCGTAAATGAGCTGAAACGGAGAGAACCCGAGGCTTGTCTGTGGAACTTCCCTATATGCAAAGAGTAGCGGAGCTAGGTACCTGTCCCAAGATCGAGGTCTCTCTTGGCACATTCTCTTTAGCATTGTCTTCAGGGTGCCATTAAATTTCTCCACGAGACCGTTCGCCATCGCATGATATGGGGTTGTCTTTAGCATCTTCACGGAGAGAAGCCTGCTAACCTCGTTCATTAATTCTGAGGTAAAACTTGCCCCTTGGTCGGTGACGATTTCCTTTGGCAAGCCGATGCGGGAAAAAATCTCGATGAGTGCTTCCGCAATGTGAACTGCATCGATTGCGGGCAATGCTACAGCGTCAGGGTAGCGAGTCGCAAAATCGATAAGTGTCAGAACATATCGGTTCCCACGGTCCGATCTTGGTGAAAATGGGCCGATTAAATCAACCGCGACCCTTTCAAAAGGTGTCCGGATAAGAGGCATGTTGCCTAGTGGTGCGACTGCCAACTTTTCCTTTAGGGGTAGTTCTCTGGCACTTGTCGCAAGACTTGACAAAGCGCTTTACGTCTCCGTTCAGGTCAGGCCAATAAAATTTTCTAGGACACGATCAGTAGTTCTTTTGATGCCTTGGTGTCCCGCCATGATACTGCCATGAGCAATGTCCAGTATGCCTACCCGGAACGCTTTCGGAGTGACCAGCTGTTTAAACGTCCTGCCAGTGGCAAGGCGGTAGCGTCGATAAAGCAATCCTTTATCTTCGATGAAATCGTAACAGTGGCCCTTTCCCGATTTGAACTCTTTATTCACTTTAGCAAAGACAGCTTTGAGTGTCGGGTCATTTCGCTGTTCCTCGGCGAGTTGGGCTCTGGTAACGTCAGGTAAGAGCGTTGTTGACACGTACAAAGGCCTGATATTTTCTTGACCTTGTTGATTGGCTTTGGTTTTTGCCACGCTTGAAGAAGCAGATCTTGAGGTGACAGGTGACTTGGTCGGGTGTGCTTGCGCAGGTAACTCATCCACCTGGGTATGAGTCGCCTGCTTCCAGTCAGAATCTGGATCGTATGGTCCTCTGACGCCTGGAAGATTTCCCAGCACAAGGTCATAGAGGGGTTGATCCATACAAGCCACTTTCAGCATCCCTGTGAAGTACGGCGTGTTGACTTGTACAATAGCTTCCGGGAGATGGCTAGTTGACCTGTCTAGGAGAACGACACTGATTTTCTTGCCTGTCAGGCACACATCAGGAACGAGCTCCCGTCGGACGATTGCCGTGTTGCATCCCGTATCGCGTAAGACTCGAACCTCTCTTCCTAGCAGCAGACCTTCGACCACTGGCATCCCGTCGGCCAGGAAACGTATTGTACCCTGCACGTTCTTGTCGTCGTGGTGACTTGAGCAAGGAATCTTCCCTCCTGGACGCTTGGCTGTTTTTCTAGCACCAGCCCGGGCAGAGTCAGGTTCGCTAAATGCGCACGAAGAACTCGGTTTGTTGTTCCCATGCTGGTTTCGGCAAGTTTCTGTGACATGTCCCGTTTTACCGCACAACTTGCATTTCAGCATCTGCTTAGGTGGATTGCGGCAGTCAGGAGCCAAATGTCCGAAACGATGACACAGGATACACTTGAGTTGCGGTTTCCGCGACGCTTCGGTAGGCTTTCCACTGGATTCTTTCGCGGGGTCAGGACCTTTTCCTATATTAGTCAAATTCTGCGCCTCAAGGAAGCGATCCGTCAAATTAGCGAGTTCATCTAGTGACTTGCACTCTCGCTCTTTTAAGAAAACAACCAGCTTTGGATGGCAACAACGCAAGAATTGCTCAGAGATTACGTGATCCCTTAGACCTTCATAGGTTTGGGATACGTTTGCCATGTCTATCCAATGGTCGAAATAACTGGTAATTCTTGCTGCTAACTGTCGTCCAGTTTCACCATCTGCTGCTCGTGCTTTCCGAAACTTATCTTGGTAGCCTTGAGCCGTAAACTGAAATCTCTGCAGTAGAGCTTTCTTTACTTTTTGGTAGTCCAGCGAATCAGCGGCAGTCATTCGGCCTATCACGGTTAACGCGTCACCCGTTAGGCACAGGCTAACAGCGAGACCCCATTTTTCTTGCGGCCAATCCTGTCCTGTGGCTACGCGCTCGAATCGCTGCAGATACGCGTGCAGATCATCGCGTTTCTCGTCAAATACAGGCAGTAACTTCTGCGGATTGAGGGGTGAGGAGGTGCTGGGCGCAGTCAAAGCGTCATTAGCTGCTACAGGCATATTCTGAGCTCCTTCCTGAAGCTTTAGCTTAAGCTGCAGAATTTCACGCTGCCTCTCGTCAGCTTCTTTGGCTGCCTCTCGCTCTGCAGCTCTCTCATCCCTTAGCTTAGCCTGTTGGGCCTCAATCCACTTGTTTAGCTCTGCACCCGAGAACCCTAGTTGGAGCCCTATAGCGGCGAGTTTTTCCAAGTCCATGGTGCAGTCTGAACGTGTGTCTGCCTCGAGCGAAACTGTCTTCTTTCCCTGGTTTAACGAGCGGATCCTGGCAGGCTCGCCAGTTTGTGATGTTATTGGGGCAGGACCGCTCCAGAAAGAATCAGACAGCACGCCATTGCACAAACACACGTCCAACTTCTATTGTACCCTTCACACATGGACAACCCACACATTACGAAGTTCCTAACACAAAAACACGCGGCTAAACTAAATGAATAAGTAGAACGTTCGGCCTACAGTTCAGGTCGTCGGGGTAGTAGCCTGGGCCGTCGTTGATGCCCCGTCGGCAACATTCAGTGGCGAAGTCGACGTTGGGCGGCGTCGTCACCTGCAGTGACGAAGTCGGGAGACGCAGGGTCGCCGCGTCGAACTCCAGTGGCTCAGCGCCACTGTCGACGAACTGGAGCCGACGACTCACGTGTTCCGGCGGCAGGGAGTTGTGCCCTTGAGCACCTGTAGTCCGCCTCGGAAACCCACGCCAGCCCTCCTGGAACAGCGGCGCAAGGGCAGGTTCAGGCACCCGGCGCCAGCTCTCCACGACCAGCGGGACAAGGACAGGTTCAGGAACCAGGCGCCAGCTCTCCTAGACCGGTCGTCTAGCGGAGGCTGAGCTGTCCACTCGGCTAGTACGAGTGTCGCGACGTGGCCTGGGTCGTACCTATGGGCCAGACGCCCAACGAGGTAGTCCTGCCTCGAACGACGTACCTCGCGCACTGCCGAAGGCACGGGTCACCCACGCTCGAGGCCGCGCCTCACGAGCTGTCGTCTTCCTCGTAGGCACCGCCCGGCACATACACGCACACATCACATCCTCTTCGCCACCGCACGGCACACTATTGTCGTTTTTTTAGTTTCTGTTTCGCGCCCGCGCAGCACATATTATGACACGGACTTCTTAATCATGCCCATTCTCCACATGCCAGTCTCCGTTTCCTTCACTTTCTTCTTAACCGATAGTTCTTTTTGGTTTGGCCACCTGCTGTTTTCTAAGTATTTACCAGTCAACTTCCTGGTTCGCTTCCTCCATTTTGTATCGACATTCTTCATGTACAAGTAGCTGAAAACCTACCTAACCCAACGCTCTTCCCCCATTTCTCTCAATCGCTTCTCAAATTTTATCTTGCTGCTAGCTTCCCTGCCCTCAAATGATGTCCATCCCATATCACCTTGTGCTCCCTGATTTGGTGTATTCCCGTGAGCTCCTAAAGCAAGCCTACCTATTCCACGTTGCTTAATTTCTAATCTTGCTTGAACTTCTGATCTCATACACAAGACCGCATTGCCGAACGTCAGCCCAGGAACCATGACCCCTTTCCATATTCCTCTCACAACATCATACCTATTGTAATTCCATAGTGCCCTATTTTTCATGACTGCTGCATTCCTGTTACCTTTAGTCGTCACGTATATTTCGTGTTCCCTCAGATACTCGGTCCCGTTGCTTATCCATACGCCCAGATATTTGTATTTATCTGTTATCTCTAGCGTGACCTCCTCTATTCTAAGCTCACTACCTTCGTTGTCATTGAAAATCATGACTGCTGATTTTTCCTTACTGAGTCTAAAATCTAACCTATCTCCCTCATTACCGCAGATGTCCATCAATCTCTGCAAATCTTCCTTGTTGTTGGCCATTAGCACCTAAATAACAAATAGAATTAACTATATTAACTAATTAACTAACAAATAGAATTAACTATATCATCTGCGTACATTAATGGTGGTAGTACCTGATCAATAAGTTTTCCTTGTTTGACCAAAGGGAGGTTGAAGCCAAGTTCACTTCCTTCTAAGTTGGCCTCTAATCTTTGTAGGTACATCATTAATAACAAGGGTGACAGAGGACACCCTTGCCCAAGCCCCCGTTTTACCTGTGTGTGCTTGGATACCTGTTTTTTTCACTTTATAACTACCTTGTTATCTTTATAGATGCCCTTTAAAAGATTAGTGATTCCATCTTTCACACCTGGGGTGCCCAGTATTCCTCACAAGTCCTCTTGAACCACGCTATCATACGCTCCCTTGATATCCAAAAATGCTAGCCACAGGGGCCTGTGTTCTTTTTCTGCTATTTCGATGCACTGCATCAGTAAGAACAGATTATCTTCCAACCTCCTGTGTTTCCGAAACCCATTCTGCAGTTCCCCCAGCACCCCCTCATCCTCTATCCACACCTGCAGTCTTTCCTTTATAATCTGCATCGCCAGCCTGTAGACCACTGATGTCACTGTTATAGGACGGTAGTTGTTTATGTCAGCTTTGTCCCCCTTTCCTTTATAGATCATGCTCATCCTGCTAAGTTTCCATCCATCGGGAACTTCACCATCGATTATTATTGTGCTCACTGCCTCTCTCAAAGCCTGCTTAGACTTCGGACCTAATGTCTTTATCAGCCTAATTGGAATGCCGTCTGGGCCTGTTGATGTACTACTTGGAACCCTTTTCTCAGCCCTTTCCCACTCTTGTTGTGAAAATGAAGCCATTGCACCACTTGATTCGTCCTTGTCTATTGTGTTGCATAAAGTACTTCTTTGTTGAAATTTTTCTGTCACCCTTGTTTTTATATATTTAATAGCTTCGTCTCCTTCTAGCCTAGCACCTTGAGCTGTAGTTATAAAACCTCTGTTCTAGGTTTGTCTCATTTCTTAGGGAGATTAGATGGTTCCAAAATTTCACAGCTGCCTTTCTATCCTTTTTTATGTACTTCTGCCAGCCACTGAGCCCCCTTTTTTCTAATCTTTTCATTGATCAGAAGGGATGCTTTTCTTCTAGAGCTCAGAAAGATTTCCCATTTTCTTTCAACATCATCTGTCGGTTCACTCCGCTGCTTAGCATGTCTGTGTTCCCTAGAGGCTTCCTGACGTTTTGCTATGGCTCTCTTAACTTCCTCATCCCATCAACTCTTGGGTTTGTGTCTTCTTTTCCAGGATGACTTGTCACGTGCCTTAGCAAGCTGTAGCTCAATCAGTCTAATTAGATTTGTGTATGTCCACACTGTTTTATTATCCTCAGTGATTACTTTCTCAATTTGTTTAGTAGCTATTTCTAATTGCCTTTCTGAATAAAATTTTTCCTGTAGTTACTCATCTGGTCTCCTTCCCACTTTTACTGCTCTTCCAAAACTTAGCTTGATACGTTTGTAATCACTACCCAGACTTCTAGAGCCACCTTCATCTATGTGCATTCTCCTGAGCTTATCATATGTCCTATGTGACATCAGTGCGTAATCTATCGTCGACTGCAGCCTTCTTACATCCCATGTTATTTGCCTTTCACACTTCTCGGTAGTGTTGCAAATGATCAAATCATGCCTTTCACACATATCCATGATCATTTTGCCTGTTGGGTCAGTATACCCATGTATATCTTCTATGTGCACACTCATATCTCCTAGCATAATTAACTTGCCCTCTCCTCCTAATTCCTCAATGTCCTTTGATATAGACTCCACCATTGCTTGGTTTTCCTCTCTGGCCTTTGCTCCCGTCCACAAGTACACCAAACCGAAGAGTGTCATCTGCCCAGCTACTTTCCCTTTTAACCATAAATGTTCCTTGAACTCCTGCTTGACTCTTTGCCAACCCATACTTTTATGTATGAATGCACCAATTAAATTCCACCCCTTTTTTTTTCTGCCTTCTGTACTATTGCAATATTCCCATACGTAGTCCGGATTGCAAGGTGGTTGCTCCACGTCCCGAAGATGTTTTTCCACAACCCCATATCCCATCAGCTCCTCCTGCCTCAACTGCGCTTCTATCTCTTCCCACTTTAACCTATTCCTGCCACCCTGCGTGTTAATATAGCCTATGTCTGACTTAGCTCGGCCCTTGTGCTTACGTCGATTTTTTCTGCCACGGACTCCGTCTGGCTTGAATATTTGTGCCCCTTTAGAACCGTCTTCGGGAACCAGGGCACACCCTGTCTGGGCCTTTTTCTTCTTTTTTTTTTTTTTTTTTTGCTCTAAGGTGCTCCGAAAAAATCAGCGGAGCGACGCTGTGCAATCTCAGCATTCGTTGCGTGCCGCGCGCATAGCAGACGATCAGCAGATGACGTGCAACGGCTGGTATTCCATTTGCCCCTCCACGCAACAGGGGCTTTTTTGGTTTTAGGGAAATTCTTGACTGTTCTGCGACTGCTCCGGGGCACAATTCCCAAAGATGCTATGAGAGTTGAACGCGATATCCGATCGCTAGGACGCCCTGAGTTCGAAATGGCTAGTCATTGAAACCTTCGAATAGGGCTGCATTGTGGGTAATGGCTAGCTTGCTTTAAACCACCGCCAATTGTGGTTGTGTAATCTGATCAAGCTTAACCCATTATTGCCCCTTGTTGCATATCTGCAACACCTATGTCCGTGCCCTGCCGATTGCAAGGATCCTGATGCACCGGTATAAGTTGTTCATACTATGTTATTTTGAGGGTTCTTCGTTCCACGCAGTACAATTTTCAGCCGCTTGGGGGCCACATTCGTCGTATCTGCAGTTTTCAAAATGGCAGCATCCACGTCGTCGTCGAGCTCCGCAAACAAGGTACTGTAAATATTTTTTTTTTTATGAGCCCTCAAGTTAACCTGCGCTGCTTTTTTCACTGAATGTGTGTTCGAAAAACTCTTGACAGTAGTCTAGAATCCAAAAGTTAGTTTTTTGCTTGCTCTGTTCAAGAAAATATTTTTTGCACGTCGTGTGTTGCAAATATGCAACAGTGGGCACTAAATGCCACAATTTTCATTGTTGCAAATATGCAACTTGGCTTTTCTGCTTAAAACGCGTCTTACATATCGTGACACGCCTTCGTTTGGAGTGTGTGAACGGATGTTTGTTTGCTAATTTTGCTGTTTTAACAATTTTTCAGGGACATACTGCAATTTCAACCTCAACATTCTATTCTGTTCTAAAAGAGAGGCCGAAGCGTTTTGTTCATGCAAACCTGCTAGATGTTATCGACCCTAATGAGAGCGATTTTTCCGCTGATGAAAAAAAAGTGACGAAGAAGTGTCTGGAGACAGCCGTGATGAAGGAGATGCCATCCAAACTGAGGTAAAAGAAGCTGAGGAAGAGGTTGCTACCTCGACAGATGCGCCTCCTGTAGATCGGAATCGAACACCGCGGAACACGAAAAGGCGGTACACATGGGTGAAGAAGGATTTTGATATCAAGGCAGGTAGTTTCGAGAACAACTTTCCGCTGCCACCTGCAGAGCCGCTGAGTGCAGTGGAATACTTTGATATGTTTGTTTCTCGATCCATGCTAAAGGCTGTCGTCGATGAAAGCAATAAGTACTACTTTCAAAAACATGGAACCACTCTAAACCTCACCGTAGAAAAACTTACACCTGTGCTGGGCATGTTTTTCAGGATGGGACTCGTAAACATACACAGGGTTCGTGCTTACTGGGAAAATGGAAGTAGATATGAATTAGTAGCCCAGGTAATGTCCCATAACAGATTCGAAAAGATCACAAGCCACCTGCATTTTTTCGATAATGAAGCGGCCAATGACAAAGTAAAAGAAGACAAATGCTGGAAAGTGCGCCCATGGCTCAGTTCCTTGCGCAGCAACATGGTTGTCTTGCCCCAAGAAAAAAAAATCTGCAGTGGACAAAATCTTGATCCCTTTCTGTGGGCGGTGTTACATTCGTCAGTACATGCCTAATAAACCAAAGAGTAAATGGGGTCTAAAACTTTGGGCACGTTCCGGGGAATCAGGTCTGTGTTATGATTTTGATGTCTACCAGCGCTGCAACAAAGGTTTTTATGGCAGCCAGGGTGGCTACCAGCTTGGGTTGGGAGCTGCTGTCGTGCTCCAGCTGTGTTCCAGCCTACCGAAGCGCGACGACAACCTAGTCGTCGCTGATAACTTCTTCACAGGCCCTCAGCTTGTAGAGGAGCTTTCAAGAATGGGAATTTCCTATATTGGTACGGTTCGTGAAAACAGACTGAGCTGCGGCAAGTTGATGGATGAGAAATTGATGAAAAAGCAAGGTCGGGGCACCTGTGATACTTCAGTCACTTTGTGTGACCAAAAGACAATGGCGGCAGCGAAGTGGCATGACAACCGCACTGTTACTCTTCTTTCGAACTGCATTGGTGATGACTCGCTTACATCAGTCAAAAGGTGGGACAGCAAGGAGAAAAAGCACATTTTTTTCGATTGTCCAGCGATCATTCCTTCCTACAACAGATCAATGGGTGGCGTGGATCTTCTTGACAAAATGGGCTTCTCCTATCGCTTTTCTAACAGGTCTAAACGCTGGTATATATATTTGTTTTGGCACACGCTCAAAATATCAGCTGTTAATGCATGGTTCATGCACAAGAGAATTCTCCAGCAGCACAAACGGCCGCCTACATCCTTGAGAGAATTTCTCTCTGAGCTCGAAACAAGTCTGATCTTACTCAACAAACGACCACCAGGGCGCCCTTCGATTCAGAATGTCACACCATTCAAGAAAGTGTGCCTAAATGTCCCCCGGGATGTCAGAAGAGACAGCAAGGAGCACTGGCCCACATGGAATGCAAAACGGAACCGCTGTAAGACATGCCCAGGAGGGTACACCTATGTTTCGTGTGCCAAGTGTAAGGTGATATTGTGTTTCAACAAAGACTGTAACTGTTTTGTTAGTTTTCACCAGTAGGCGCCAAACAGCTATGCTTCAGTTTTGTGCTTTCTTCAATTTGAAAATTTTCCAAATAATTGGTGGCAATAAAAAGTTTTTTTTTTCACTTGTCTTGGCGTCCGTTTTATACACTACTGCCCATTGTTGCACATATGCAACATCCCATTAATAACTTGCAGACTATATCTTCAAGTTTTTTATTGAACATTTGTACTCCTAGTGACTCTAAGAGCATGGCAAAGAAATATTTTGAAGTTTGAAAAAATGTTTCTCATACTGGGAATTATTGGGTTAATGCACCCATTTATGGCCTTAAGAGAAAAGGCGCAGTAAAGTGTGTGTCTTTTGTAGTGGGTGGTCTGCTTTGAAACATGAATTCATGATAATCGCATGTTCTGATGCCCGATCGCAATGTACGCTTGTACCACGCATTATTACTGCGATAGTGCATGTTACAGTGTGAAGCATGTATGCAGGACAGGGCCGTGCATTTGTAAAGCAGGAAAGTTAGTTTCACTGCATTTCCAAGCCGAGGAAGTTATTTTCACTTTATTTCCAAGCAGACGCGTGGTTCTGTGGGAGAAGACTATGGTCGTTTGCCATGCTACTGAGCCAAGCTCTTTCCTCACGCAGACCCTGAATGTTTTATTATTTATTTTATTTGCATGTTTTTTCATTTTTTGGTCACACACAAGATGATTTTTTGCTCATAACCAACAACAGCAACGCCGACACAGACGCCAACACCGGAATTTCTGTGAAATGAGCTCTTTAGAGCTGTCGAGTTAATACAGTGAGCATAGCTTCCTCCGCTTGAAATGCAGTTTAAGTAACTTGCGTGCTTTACAATCGATCGATATGCAGGGTTTAACGTCCCAATGCGTGCTTTACAAACACACCCGTCCTGTTTACATGCTTCAGAATGCAACTTGTTATATCGCAGTAACAATGCGTGCTACAAGCTTACATAGTCTGGCGTAAGAACATGCGATTTTCATGAGTTCATAGCTTAAAGTGGGCCACCCACTCCAAAAGGCACACACGTTACTGCACCGTTCCCTTAAGGCCACGTAGTGAGTGCATAACCAGTTCAAAAAGATTTCACGTACACAGTTGCCTGTGGTTTAAAGCATGCTACCCATTGCACAGAATGCAGCCATATGCGAAAGCTTCACTGGCACAGGTCATTTTGAACTCGGTACGTACTACATATAGAATATCACTATTGCATTAAAATCTTCAATGTGAAGCTTAAGGATCCCCAAAATTTTGTATATGATAGAGGTGCCCTATTGTAAATAGCTCATATAATAGAGATATGTATTTATACATTTGTGGTCGCCCCGCCGCGGTGGTCTAGTGGCTAAGGTACTCGGCTGCTGACCCGCAGGTCGCGGGTCCGATTCCCGGCTGCGGCGGCTGCATTTCCGATGGAGGCGGAAATGTTGTAGGCCCGTGTACTCAGATTTGGGTGCACGTTAAAGAACCCCAGGTGGTCAAAATTTCCGGAGCCCTCCACTACGGCGTCTCTCATAATCAAATGGTGGTTTTGGGACGTTAAACCCCACAAATCAATCAATATACATTTGTGGTCATCACCGAAAATATGATGTCTCTCAATGAATAATTTATAGATGAATAGCTGCTGCTAAACTTGATGATTGTAATGTTCTCCTATGAATTTTTAGAAAAAAGAGCTATGCGTAATCTTCCCATTATTTCATTGCCACACCATACTTTTTCAAGTGCATTTTGCCATACACATAATTACACAAGAGTTATTTTTTGCTTTACTGATTCCCTTGAAATAACTGCCCGCATACCGTGAATGTTGATGAGGAGTCTAGTGTTTTTTTTTTTGTTGTTTTTATTTCATTGTGCCCTTGCAAACCTTCCTTATTTTGTGCATAGATTGATTTACTTTCGAATCAATTATTTCATAAGGTTCTGTTTTCATTTCATTTTTCAGCAATGCAACTTCAGTGCTAAGACCACATTCAACGGATATATTGCCTATTATCTTGAAGATGTGAGAGGAGATATGCCGAAACACGACACAATTAACATAATCAGCCTCAAAAACCACACGGAAGGACTGGAAGTGCACGGCGATATGCTTACCTACAACGTGACTGGCACATTTAGACACGAGCTCGTGTGCAAAGGCAAGAAGACTCCACGTTAGACGTTCAGTTCAATAAATTCAGCAGATTACAATACTAATTTCCGACGTATCATTACAACTGTGATGGAGCAACAAAAACTAAAACCTGAAGGCCGTTCGAGCTTCACCTTGAAGAGTAGAGCATGAGAGTGTAATCAGGTCACGTGTGCGTTGCCTTCTCAACAGCTAGGCTCGCTTCGGTACATCTTGCATGTATGCCTCATCCATGCCTCAAGGGAGCGAATGTCTGTGCCCATGCCATCGGTCATTTGAAACAATCCTAGAATGCATGTCTACTACAAATACAGTTCCCACTGCGCCACAATTCTTTTTCCTTTTGCTAATCAGTGAAGAGCCAAGATTGAGTCCCTAAGACAACATGCCCCACTGCGGTGGTCTAGTGACTAAGGTACTCGGCTACCGACCCGCTGGTCGCGGGATCGAATGCCGGCTGCGGCGGCTGCATTTCCGATGAAGGCGAAAATGCTGTAGGCCCGTGTGTTCAGATTTGGGTGCACGTTAAAGAACCCCAGGTGGTCGAAATTTCCGGAGCCCTTCACTACGGCGTCTCTCATAATCATATGGTAATTTTGGGACGTTAAACCCCATATATCTATCTATCCCTAAGACAACATTAGAACCTATGCAGCTGCCCACCTTGTTGACAATTTCGTATCTGGTGGTGATTAAACATGTATGGGCGCTTTGTGGGCCTTCAAAACACCCGCTCTGTGGCAAGTCTCGTGTTTTCAATCAATTTTTTTCAATATCTAGGGTTTAACCTCCGAAAACCAGAATGTGATTATGAGGGACACTGCAGTGAAGAGCCCCCAGTATTTCAACCATCTGGTTTTCTTTACATGCACCCACATTGCACAGTGCACAGGCCTCTAGCGTTTCTCGTCTGCCTAAATGTGACAGTCACGGCCGGGAAGAAAACCGAGCAGATTAAAGGCTCCCGCCACCCGACGAGCACGCACAGCTGCGTATTAGAACTTTTCAGTCCTAATATCATCATGAATATCATATCTTCTCGTCTACAAGCCACCACCACATATAACTCGCATCCCCACAAACTAGAGAACAATTTTTTTTAAATCTATGCGTATTGCCACAAGTCCTCTTCCTTGCATTATCAGGTCAAACAATGGCATGAAACCAACTTGTGTTCTGAAATTTGCATCGAAAATATGGTAAATCATTGAAAAGTTTTCTATGGAATCATACGTAATATCGAACTAATTCCCTATCTCAGAGTGTTTGATGTGGGTTCGACCGTAATCTTGTATTTGTTGCAGACTCTTCCTTCCCTCTGCTGGACAAAAAATTCTTTTTGCCACCGCTTCCCTTATATACCTCATACCACTTCTCATTCGCCACCGATTTACCTTAGCTCAGCGATATTTTTTAATTCAAACTGGAAACTTTGGCTTGACTAAATACAATAAAACCTTTTTTTCTTTTTTATTTTTATATATTAAGCAATAACCACGGGTGTATCATAATGGTCCGCATAAGTTTATATCTAGGAGATCCCGCTTTTGGTGTTGCCAAGCGCCAGACAAATTATTTTATCTGTTCTTTTCGAATAAGTCGATTGAAAACTCTGGAACTGTTTTATTCCACGAGGGTTTCATTTTTATTATTTTTCTCAATCTGCTGGTTGAATACAACCATTACTATTTCGTAACCTTCATGCATTACTGTTGCGATAATAATAAAAAAACACTCAGGGTTTTTCATGCATTCGCCCGAGATGACTCGAACGCAAATGAATCACGAGAATGAAATCAGGTTTTGGTAAGAAGGACGTGAATGTTTCATTTTCTGCAAACCTCGATTTCTGTAGGATTGAACCAACGTAGGGGAGGGGGGAGGGTGCCAGTGAAAAACATTTACAGTGACAGAAGTGGACTCACGCAGATGCCGTACATACTGGTTCAATTCCCTCGTTTGGGACCCTATTGGTTGAAGCCATCAGTATGGCCCTTTTGACCAAGGCATCCTGCACCTAAACGTCTGAGCGACTCAGCAAAGCTGCTTTTTAGTCCTCTCTGGTAGGCTTCGGGCTGATGACGAGTGCTGAATTTTTGAGGCAGGCCCACACTATGTGATAGCTGCCAGCCATCCCACGGCAGTGTTGGCATATGCCAGTGATCGTAGGATTGAAGTGCTTCATTACTGCCTGGTACAGCATTGTGTTAGTGTATAAGCAAAGCAGCACAAGTTGGTTCGCTTTTCGTGGTCTCTTATTGGAGCTGGGTACCGGCTATAGCTATCCTTAAACTAAAAGTTGATAGAGTGCAGCTACTAAAATTGGGTCCCACTAATGAAGAAGTCTATATACACAGCCTATGGGCACAAGAAAAAAACACCCAGAAGCCCAATAAACCCACTTGCAAGTTGACGCTTGTTTGTCCCTGCTCTGCCCTTTTGTCATGTTTTGTCATGCGATTTATAAAAAAAAAAAGAAATTCTATTGTCAGCACCCTGTGTGTTGCTTGATTATCTTGGAATTATTTCGCATTGCAATTATATTCAAAGGCTCATCCAATAGTCGGCAAATACGCTGTTGCAAATCGTATTCAACACTGCTCGACAGGGTACTGTATATCAGCCCTTTCTATTAGTCAAACTACTTTTCTTAAATTACAACAAACAGCACTGAGGTGAATTCATGCAGAGTAAACATGACAACTTTTATTTACAAGTATGGTTTCAATGAAACAAGGTCAAAGGACTGATAAGGGCAGGACGATGACAATGTAGTGATGATGCTAAGATGTCGTCTTTGCCAGATTGCTGAATCCAACTCCTACGCATGTGAGCTGAACCTTGGGTGCCCCCTCACCTGGGCAGTCACCCTCCACCTTGAAGGTCACACCGAAGAAATCTCGCAGGTGACGTAGCATCTGTATCCTGAAAAAGGAATACGTTAAATCAGAGAAGTCTCAATTGTAGTGTTTCATTAAAGTGTAGTAATTGTGAGATAAAGCAAAGTTGAGCAAAGTGCAAACAAAAACAACTCACTGCCAAAAAGCACTGAAATGCATGACGTGCCACACACTTGTGGCTGACTGTCTTAGCACATGCTGTAGAACATCCAATTTAAACAGTGTGCGACGAAAATTTGATGGCATAAGATACTGCATATGTTTACCTTAATGAATGAAAGAAACAGTCCCAATTTGTTTACTCTCATAACTATAAATTTTTGTAATTTAATGCATGTCATTTAATAACAGGCTACTGTCCGTTACATCAACAATAGCTGCATTACATGTTACAATACATGCGTTACATGTTACAATATGTGCATTACATGAACAATATGTACAGTAAAAGCTCGTTAATCTGTCCCCTTAGTTAGAAAAATCATATAGCTTGAATGTATTCTCCAGTCTCAATATGTACTGTTTAATGACAAGCTGTCATTAATTCAGTCATATTTGGTCCCAACCCGGTTTGTTTGGATCATTTTGAACGGCGTGTAGCACGAAGCACCTCAACTGCGCGACGCAGAGGAGTGAAATGGCTGTTCGTGAACAATCAAACAGTCACCGGCAATCAATAATTTTACCATAATCAGGTTGTTAATAATAGTTATAATTGGTGGGGTTTAAAGACCTAGAACCATGAGATGATTTATTAGGATATTGTGTAGTAGTGTGCTCCCTAAATTGTAAGAACCTGGGGCTCTGTAACGTGCACCTAAATCTAAGCACACGGGTTTCAAGCATTTTCACCTGAATTGAAAATGCAGCCACCATGACCAGTATAATCACGCTGACAACCGAGGCTTCTGTGGCTGCAGCAATTTTTGTTGTTGTTGTTAATGTTACTCCATGCATGCGAAATGCATAGGTTTTTTTCGTGATTACATCAGTAGTGACTATAGTAAAAGCTGTCACAAGCTGTAGTCTCGTTTTCACTACCTGCCTTCAGAACTACATACTAATTGCCATCCAGGAATGTTTATTACGAGGATTATTTAGCATTAGATGCAATCCTCAGCATCTGTCCGGAGCCAGCAATTTCGTTTATACTCGGGACATAGGCCATGCGGGTGCCTTCAAAACTACATGGACACTATGACTACATCGTTACTGACCATGGTTTTGTTCACAGCAGATGGGGCACTCAAAATAGCTTTGTTTTGACTTCTGGCCATTCGCTTGCAACATCACGAAACTCAAATATGGTTGAAGCTGTTGAAGGTAAGAGTTTCGGCAACAGTCTGCATGCTGACATAAAACTCAATTGCTTCATCATAATGGACACGCAATCAACTGCTGGCCACTTTACCAGTGAAAAGACTATCACATGCACGTGGTAGTTTGGTGGTATGTAATAAAGGATAGGTTCTGAACACATTTCGGCTTCATACGTCTTGAGCTACTGTAACATTGTGAGTGAAGTTGTGAATGATAAAAATGCAACTTTCCCACTGCTCATACACAAAATAAGTGCTGATATAGCGTATTCATCAGGAAAACAAACATGCAGTGATGGAACATATACTTGCTAATATTTTTCATTGCACTTTTGGTAATTTGGCATTCAGTTAATTTGGTAATTTTTTCAGTCACACAAAATTCAAATTAACAACCTGTAATAGTACAACCACCTACGTTTGCGTGTTCACAAGCGCTAAGTGCAATAGAAACATGTTCACAATGATGGCTCTAGATTGAGCTGCAGAAGCCAATGAGCTCCCCGTATCTTTAGTGATGCTTGCTGAATGGTGTTTCACACACAACTTAACAATCAGGTGATTCCTTGTCTTCGTGGGCTTCCTCAGTTCTTACAAAGTTGGCAAGTCATTCCAGGCAAACAATGCCAAAAAAAATATAGGTCCAGTTACTTCACATGGTCTGACCACTCGACACTTGTTCATCGAACATTCGCTTTTTACAATTTCATTATTCTTGAAACGAATGCTCAAAACTGTGACTAGTTGCTCACACCTCCTTATCCCACTTACGTGTAAGGTGTAAGTGGTCCCACAATGCACTTGGAGACATCAGGAGGACCGAGGCACATACACAAGGCTGCCAGACCTTGATTACATGAATCAACACAACCGCCCTGCAACGTCAAAAGAAGTTACTGCAACAGTTACAATAAAAGTCATTTTCGTGCCTATATGTCGTCACATCAACAAGCACTTTGCTCATTAGGAATTGAATGCACATGGATCTACACATCTTAGATCAGAAAGGAAGGCAGCTTTATGTCGACGTTATCACCTTCAGCTTGGAAAAAAAGTTGGCATGCAACAAAGCTTTTCTTCATAATTAGTATAATGTTGTGGTGCTGTGCTGTTATGCAAAGCTTAACGAAAAACATAACATGACTCCAATGCCGATAAGGTTTATTATTAGCAACACTTCAACACATGAAACCAAGCCGTGGCTTTCATTGCAAGTTGCACTAATATAAAAAATGATCAGTCACTTTCATTCAGTACAATATGAGACTGTTAGCGCCAAAAACGAGTTACCGTTAAGAATCAACGTTTGCTCGTGTTTGAAACTCTGTGAGAGTACAAGTGTGGGAAAGACTAATAGCATTTACAACTGTCTGTTCAGCTTTACAACACAGCTGTAACAACGGGGCTGTACATGAGAAGTACTGGAAATACTACACAAGGAATACAACGGGCTACTTAAGCTCAGTGTGACAGAAAGTAACCGCTCACCAGTACTGATTGTTATCTGAATGATGATCAATCGCAACATATATTCACAGAAAATTGGTTCCATTAGGACGGCTAATGTTTTCACTGGAGATCTTTATGTCGCACGTAAAGGTCACCATAGGCTCGCACAGTATTGTGGGGGAGTACTTGATGCCAGCCAGCAAAAAATTTCGGTTCGTAATAGGCCTCTTTATTAGGTAGCACTGAGCAAATGTCGCACTGAAAGGCTCGAAATGGAGTCCTCACCCGGTATATTTCACGGAGCAACGCACGAGCTGCCTGCTCTCCGATATCCTCGGGCACACTGGGGCTCTCCACGACTCCAGCTGGATTAGACATGGCTTCCGCACAAAGAAAGGCACCCTGGGTCGTTTCAGCCACCAGGCAGATGCCAAAGCCCGGGGACCTTGTAAGAAGAATAGGTGTGGTTAATAATTCATGCTAGCGGCATTAGTTGAAGGATTGTAGATTTTACTCGACAACAAAAGTATGGGTGACATGTGCTGCACATTAAGTGTAAATTCCTGCTCTGTTTATTCACAACCCTTTTAGTCAGTGCAATGACTGTGTTACGTGAAAAAGCTGATACAGGCTCAAACTTTTAATCAAAGGCTTTGTTCCCAGAGTAAGTGGGAATCAGACTTTCTCAGATATCAACAGACTGTTCCGTAAGCTTCTGCCATTTCGTGTACAAACTTCATGACCATGACCATTTTTCTTTCTCTTAGCAGTGCTTGTAAAGCATTCTACAGAGACAGATGAAGTCATTATTGCATTTTATGATTCTTGTTTTGCTTTGATTTTAAGTACACCCCAAGTTGTCTGTCCTTTTCTTAAGTGAATGCCGTAAATTTATGCAAAAATTTTCTGATATTGTCTAACAGGTCGACCCTCTTGATCTAACAGGCCTTTTATTCATACATATCACACAGTGTAAGCATGGTAATGATGTGTGGTATATAAACTTAGAAAAAATCTTGTAAGGCTCTGGATTAAGACAAATCAATTCAATAAAAAATGTATAGCTGGTATGTGTAAGTAGTAATAAATAATAAAAGATTTCAGATTTAACAGTATCTATTTATCCAATATGGCTTTCTTACAAACATTTTGAATTATTCACTGCTGCTCAAGCTTTAACTTATGTTAGATGCAAAAACCATGATGATTCGAGAGACGGGAGGGAAAAGACTGGCAAAGAAACAAGTTACTTTAACAAAACGATGTTTATTTAGGGTGAAGTAAGAAAAACTGCTGAAGAGACGAGAATGCGGCATCTCTCCAGTTGCACAGCCGTCTTTCTTCTGCCTGCTCTCGGCACCAACACACAGTCGCACACTTGGGCTCACCCCAGGGGGTTCACTTTGGTGTCACATTACAGCTCCGGCCTACGGCCGGCTCTGCTCGCGCCGTGGCACCATCTTTCAAGTTCCGTTTCGTGCAACAAGAGGGCGAACACTCAGCAGCCCAACTATGTCTGCTTATAAATATATAGCACTTGTGAAACCCATAAAAAAACATTCATTCGCGGAGTAATCCTTTATCACTGCACTCTGACAACTGCAGCATTGTGAGAAAGCTTACAGTATAGCAGCTGCAGGTTCCCAACGCACAGTAATTGCAACCTAGCATACCCAAACATTATTATCTATGTCATCACATAAGAACATGAGGTCACTGACACCTAGCACTTATACCACCATATAACTTGGAGTCTACTATGAATTTTCAAAGCTGTATTGTAAGCCTATAATATGGAGGTGTGTGCCCACCTGGTACCCTGGGCACCTCCAGTGTGGTCGGTGTAGAGGTATACATCCGGCAGGAAACCCAATAAGACACCCTTGGCGGCTGACACAACACGGTTGGCCACTGTGGGTGACACCCGCACCGTGAATGCCCACCCGCGCACTCGCTTCACCTTGCCAGAGTTCTGAAGGCGCACGGGCCGCAGCGAGCGGCAGATGGGCGCACGGAAGCGGACGCGGCCACCACCCAGTGGTGCCACTGCACGGCTCATCACTGTTATGTCAAGGCCCTCGGTGAAGATGAAGCGGCCCAGCACTGGCAGGCTCGCATGCTTGAGGGCATCCACCTGGGAGAGGAAAACGATAAGTAGAGAAACATGCAGGCAAAGCCACAGTAACTACCTGTGAATAAAATTTAAAGGTACCACAACTTGCAATCATATTTACATGTACAGCACATGACTTATGAGAAACAGGTATATTTATGTTTACAATTACAGCACACGACTAATAAGAAGCAGGTAGATCATTCTTTTCTTCAACTTTGAACTATAACAGTAACCTTTTCTGTGTCATGAAATACCACCTTACCCCCAACATCACATTAGAACATTACAACTGAGTTTTAAAACAAAAAAAAACAGTTGAATAAAGGCATATTTCATAACAAAATCACAATATCATTATGCAGAATGTCTCGATGGGGTGCTCCGGATCAATTTAGACCATCCGAGGTTCCTAACATCCACACAAATCAAAGTACAGCATTCCTCATTGTTTCTTTCTAGTGTAATGAGTAAGCTGCTTTATATCATCATTGCAAGTTTGACCATGTGAGTCTTAAAGTAAAAATTATGCCGATACGACATGAATTGTAGACGCTTCATGCTTTACTAATGCCTAAATTTTCACATATTCAACCTAAGAGTACTGTTCATGGGTACTTTTGCATTTCGAACTTATCAAAATGTGGCTGTCGTGTCTGGAAACTGAATCTACATGCTCTTGCTTACCAGTGGGACACTGTAGCCACTACGGCGTGTTACAATACTGTAAGGATATATATATTGGCACTATTCACACGTGTGCAACAGCACAGCTGCCCAAGTTTCACTTGACAGTAAGTTTGAACAGCGTGACCAAACATGGACAGAGAAGAACACACACAAAGTGTAAGTTCTTTTCTGTCCACACTCAGTTATGCTGTTCAAACTCAGCATGATAAGCCAACTAGCCTGCCAAACACACTTTCATTGATTACACTTAACGTAACTATAAAAACTCAAGACAACAAACATATTGAGGCAAAGCTGCCGGTTAGCCGCATGTTCTCACCGAAGGGTCAAGAGGATGGTGCGTGACGCCCGTTAGTGTGACATCCAGTGGCTTCTTGCAGAAAGGAGCCAAGCACAGCAGGGCTTCCAGGTAGTAGCCAACCGACCGCTCTGTCGAGCAGTCATGTTCCAGCTTGCCGCCATAAAGCAGGCCGGGCCTATAGCGCACGCAGGTGCCTGCAGTTTTCGAAAAGCTATCGCAGTGTCAACAGCCTACACTCGGCCTAAGCAATACCTGTGATAATACAAAGTGAATGACCATAAAAACAACATGTAACACAAAGAAGGCCATGAAAACATGACACTGAACACAATTGGTGCCATGTTTTTATGGTCTTTTCAGTGCACCATATGTGATTTGTATCGCTGTTCAAACATGCTCTCAATTATCCCATGTATTGCGGCTATTGGCTATAATTATCTAGCATGTGTTCAAGTACCTAGAGAATAAGCCAACAGCACTCCACTATCACCACTACTCAATGAATTCATTTTTTTTTTTTCAAATGAACACTTTTTGCTCCTACACTCTGTCCTTGACTGAGTAGATGTCAAATCAAATAACTATGTCAAATGAATGCGAGAACTCACCTGTTTCGTTTATTTCAACACCAGTTCCATTTGTGACCTTCTCTAACAGCTTGAGCAAGTCAACCTCAAACTCTGAAAGAAAGAAAAAAAGAAACACAATTATCAAGCCCAGGATGCAATATTGATCTAAAAATACAAGACCAGAACTGCACCAACGGTAGAGGGTAGCCATGAATGGGCAATATCCTGAATGGATGGCGGCAGTTAGTTCTCAACACCGTTTGTACTAAAGCCCGAACAATATGACAAAATGCATATTTTTAGCTGCTTTTGTTGTGGTTGTTATTTTAACGGCCTTCCTTCCTTTTCCCATTGTATATTGCCTTTTGGGTTGTAGGGATACCTTAATAAAAAAATTAAATTACGCGACCTCACAAACTCTTACAACAAGCGAGCATAGACCGACAACGTGATGGTGCCATATCCTGCCGTTATTTATAACGGCTGTTCACACATGACGTACACCTTCTACGATATATTTTCAGAACATGCAGCCACTGCATATTCTGACACTTCTAGATAACATGCGGCACTTGTAAACAGAGAACACCAACACCAAAATAAGCACGAGCATTAGATGTTCACTTTCAAGGATTCAGAACGCGCTGGTGCGATCGCAACGTTTGTGTCCGCACAGACGTGTCGCGTGCCGATTCAGATCAACCTTGAACGAAAACAAATTGATACACCAAGCGCACAAGCTTGCAACTTGCGCATGCCTTCAGAACATCACCGCGATCACCACCACGTAACCGCGCTCACCAGTCAACAGACTGCCTCAGGAGTTAGGCTCTTCTTTTTTCTATATGTGCGTTCCTTTGAAATAGCAAGGAAACAGGAAACCGCAGGGATAAACTAAAGCTGAGAGACTTAACATAAGGCTATCCGACTGACAGCTGGTTCAACGGAGCAGCATGCGAAAGTACGCTGTAAAAGCAGATCTTACTCCTCAACCCGGGTTCTTCGTCTTTGTGTCGTATGTTCTTGATCTCGATCGGCTTGCTGCTCAGGGTAGACAGCACGAGGCGTTGGCGAAAGAAGTTGCAGCCGCTGTAAGTCTGCGAACACGCCGTTTTACGGGGCGCCGCCATGTTTGCTACTTTTGCATGGCTTGGCGCGGCTTGACCAGTGACAGCTTTGATGCTGGATTGATGAACACTTGTAAACTGTTAGCTTAAACGTAAATAAGGCACACACTTCTCATTTTAAAATTAAATATACAAGTTCAACTTACAAGTTGTTTTTTATTTGTAATACAATAAAAACTATAAAGTACTTGATATAAAAACTTAATTAGCTAAATTTGGCGAACGTCGTGTTCTAGTGTTGCGCACCCTGAAAAGCACATGGCCGCGCGCGTGGCCAAACAGAACCGCGTAGTTTCTGCTCACGTCAACTCGTGCGTCGGCGTCTACTAATTTAAACTAACCGCATTTTTATGTGACACCACTTCTCAATCGACAATGGCCCTCATACGGTGCATGAACAACAGGATTGCGTTGTTGTGCGTTGATCTAGCGTACATGTACGAAACGAAAGACGGGTACGTGCTGGAGCGCCCATGACAGCGCCGACTGGACGCTTTTGGGCGCTCTCCTCGTTTACGACTGCTGTAATGAAAACAAGATCGCGGAATATTGTCAATATGACTTAAACGAAAAACTTTACGGTCACTCTATGTGTAACTGTCGAGCTTTGTTGCGAAATTTGTCGTGCAACAGGTGAAACATCAGTACCGTAGGTGTGAGCAACGTATGTTCAGTTGAACTTGCTGTGTTAAATACTAGAGTTTAACTTCCCAGAATTACCGCATGATTATGAGGGACGCCATAGTGGAGGGCTTCTAAAATTTACTCCACCCGGTGTTTTTCAACGTGCCTCTAAATCTTCATGGGCCTCGTGCATTTTCGCCTCCATCGAAAATTCCTCCACCGCGACCGGGATTCGAACCCGCGTCCTTTGGGTCAGCATTCGAGCACCATTGCCTCTACACTGCCGTGTTTCCGGAAGTGGCCCATAATATCGGTGCGCTGTGAGGTCTTTAATTGCGCATTAATGACTGAGCCAAGGTTGCGCACGCTGTCGCCCCATTTACTTCTTTCGCGCCGATGGTGTGACACTTTCAAACACGAAGGCGCGTTTTAGACTCCTGGTCGCGGGGGCCAGATGTAAACGAGGGTGAAATGAAAGAACACCCGCACTCTTACGCGCACTTTTCAGAGCCCCGGGTGATCGAAATTATTCAGGGGTTGTGCACTACGCGGTGCCGCACAATCACGTCGTGATTGACTGGCACGTGGGAACCCCAAGGTGTGGTCGACATGAATAGTTGCGGTGATTGCGCCTGGTCTGCCGGTAGCACTCGCTTCTGCTGAATTCACGCGACAATAATTCGTGACAAATAGAGCCGGCACGTGGTACTGTTGTAGGCAGCGATGTCTCGGTTACTGAGTTACTCGTTTCTAATTGTGTCAACCGTTTGTGGACCGTTCTGACGCCCGCTTTCCTCATTTGCAGTGGCGGCTATGACAAAATACGGCTCGCCATTCCAGAGGTGACCACCGAGAACACTAGCGATTGCAGGGACAGGTAACTAGTCGTGCAATTGTTTTTCTTCTGGCCACACTTGTGCATTGTTGACTTATTGAGGCATGGTGAATTGTGAATGAAAGTCAACAAGATCTGCTGAACACAGCTAGTTTACTCAAGCTCTCTTATGCCCTGAACAGTCCAGTCTCCAGTAATTGCATGCGCAGGCAGGCAACTGCATTTTTATCTTGCCGTCCGCATTAGCCGACTTTTAATTTAGTAGCCTGCCATTTGTATGTATGCACTGCAGCACGTGTGGATGTCAACCTAAATTTGATGAAGTGGATGTGATTGTCAGGAGTAAAGGATAGATAGCCTATGAAGTAATCAAAACACAAAAGATTTTGCAGTTGAATGGATGATGTTACGACACCTTCTGTTAGTTTATTCGTAGTGAAACTTGCGTTTATTTGTGCCAATTTTAAATAGTATACAGTCGCACCTGTGGTACATGTGCTCCCACCTCACCCAGTTCTACACATAGGTCTGCTTCCACTGCTTTCAAATCAACATTTTTTTATAGTTAGTGCTTGTCGTCTCGCTTACTCCATCCCCAAGTGTGCGCTACTTCTTATACGTAAGCAGTCCAGCGACAAAAACAAGAAAAGAAAATTTCAGTAGCGGGACCTTCGTGCTATTAAAAAGAAAAGAGGTTGGCAGCATGTATTAATTTTGCTTCCTTCACAGTGACGAAGAGGAAAACAACAAATCGTCAGCGAAAACAGACAGACAGGAGGAACCCAGTTTTTCCTGCGCCAATTTTTCACCTTGTTCGACGTACTTCATGGCAGTGACTAACTCCAAGAGGCTGATCGTCTGGAAGCGGCATGGTCCCGGAAACTGGGAAGCCATTATTCAAAGGTTTGTACATCTGAGGTAGCGCTTGATGGAACACTAGCAACAACTTTCAAGTCAAGTTTACGCGGCCATACAAATTTTCCTGTATGCAGTGACGGCTTAGGTGAGGCGTCAAGCTCAGTAAATGCTCATAAGTAGTTTATTTTGACATGGATGTCCATTTTCCTATGGCACACCTACCAGCGTGACACTATTACGACGTCAGGCTACAGGGTTGATTCTTGTGCTTCACCCTCCAGCATCGGTGATGATGTCGGGTGTCAAAATGTAATATGGCTGTTTGCAAGTTATCAGCAGAGCCATTTAGCAATGCAGCAGTGTAAACATCGCAATGCCTTGCCCGAGCACGTGACAAGAAGCTTATGCCATGTTGTGACGTAAGGCTACAATAGAAAGTGAAACTAGCTTTTCAAAAATAGGTTGTAATTGCTTTTTTCACAGTGAACTTATGCTTATCAGTGCATTTAATATGCCTGTACAGTGTCTCCTTTGTACGTGAGCCATGCAGAAAAAAAATATGAAAGGCGTAGTTTTGCTTGAGCTTGTAGATTATTTGTTTTTACAGTACCAGGTGTGTGCTCCTTAGCCACAAGAAAAATTATATAAATACTATTTTAACATTATCAGTGACTCTGTGTCAAGATTATTAAGCTTGCAGTTAAATATTCTCTAAAAGATAAAAGGTTGTATTTTATCCAAAAAATCACTCCAAACACTGAGAGTTACCAGTTTTTGTGGTGCTAAGTCTTGATGCTAGTTTTCATTGCTTATATGGTATATGTGCATGCTTTGTGTACTTCTGTGCTTCTTGTTGTTGCCTCCCCCACTTCTATCATTTTCAGTATTGATCTCCATGTAAATGTAGTGATCTAAATAAGCATGAAGTGCGATATTATTGATGCTGTGATGGAATTATTGGTTTTATAAGTGAATGAAAGTTTCGAAGTGGCAGCTTTTTCATTCATAACTAATCATCTTTCTTCTGCCAAAGGAGTGCTAGACTGCCAGTAGAGTTGTAAAAAATTTAGCCATCCAGGCAGAACAGCTTTATGTTTTCTACACGTGTACTGGAAATTTGCATTTTTGTACTTTATCTTTGGTCGTACAGGCACGTGGCACGCAAATCCGTTCAGGTCCGAATGTGTTCCACCAAGGACACTGTTCTCGTAGCAGACCGCTCTGGCGATGTCTACTCCTTCAACTTGGATGACACGGAAGACACTGGGGGCAAGCTCATCGTCGGCCGTCTCTCCATGGTCCTCGACATGGTAGGCTGCTGCAGGAATAACTTCGACATGCGACATTTGTCAGCTAGCTTGCGATTTGTTTTTTGTGAGATAGTTCTGTTCAGTTGGTTACAACGCAAGAAAAAAAAAGTCAGCTCCACCCATATTCATTGACATCTCTCCCATGTAGAATTTGCATAATTGCTCCATGCTATTAAACTTGCTCATTTTGGCGATGTCAAGCACCTCTCGAGTGTTTCAAATAGCCGACTTTACAGCGCAGGCACACGTTTGTGCTACTGGCTTAAGGGGAGATGCGATTCGGAAGAAAAGTTGTGTTGATCTGTAGGCTAGGGCTAGGTAATTTTTGCTGTAAATATGTAGGCTTTTAGGCTGATTTCAAATATGTGATTAGTTTTATAGTGAGTTATGCAGCTTTAGTTTTATGCCATGACAATATGTAATGCACGGTTGGTTTTGAACAAACTTTTTTGCCACTAAAAATTTTTAGTTTGCGGCCATTAATGGCTGATATTACTCTTCATTAACTGTAGAATAGAAATAAATATTAAGAAAGTGCATATAAAACATTTTAATAGACAAGAAAAATTGTAATGTGAAAATGCTTGGAATCCCCAGCCCATAATAATTGTTCAATTTAAGTTAGCAATAATTATACAGGCAACATAAAATTTTAAAAGAGATACTTGCACCCTTAATACGTGGGCAAAGTTTCGTTCCAATTGGAAATACCAAAAACATGATGTCTAAACTCGAGAAGTGTCCAATAGTGGATCTTGAGAAAGACACATTTTAAAGGTATAAGTGAAAGGTCATCTATGCAAAAAAAATACGTTCTTAATATGATTTTTTCAATTATGGTTATTTTGAGTATGTGGCTTTAGTCAACTCCTCATGCAAAATGCAATGGTAAGCAGTAAGGTGACAATTTCCAGGGGACTTTAGAAAATTAGCTCCTTCTAGTTTTTAGTAGTCACCTTGAGCTTTTTGAAAGCAATTTTAATCTACTTTGAGCTTAATTACAATTTTCAGCTTTTTTTTTCTTGTGAAAGTAGAAAAAGCCTATTTATCAAAGCAAACAAAAACCAAAATTATGATTGTTGAAAAAATGTGTTTTTTGACTCGCATCTTCCCTTTAAGGTCGGAAAGTTGACTGTTCAATTTCATTATAAAATCTGACATTGTTGCTCAGCCAAACGTGATGTTTCCGGTAGCAATAATGAACCTTATCTAAAAATATGCATCTTTTGTACGTTAGTCGAGAAAAAGTACTTACAGTTGGAGCAGCAACCCTCTAGTAAGATTTTCTTTCACAGGTGAATGGCAGGCACATTGCGGTTATGTGGGCAGAGTTTACATTTTTTTTTATTTATAAGTGACTATAAATTTACAAACCTAACATATAAAGATGTGCCAGAACATGGCATGTTTTTTATATGCTGTGATGCTTTCTTGAATCACTGTATAGAATCTGGGTGATGCAGTTTGATTTTGGGAACAAAAGGCGAAAGTGTGATCGAGAAAAGCATGAGACCAAGATTGATTGCAGCAGCGTTACCGATGAGACAACAAACTACTCGCACACAAAACCTCATGAAAAGTTGAACAGTGAGCCTGTAACGCTTTAACAGTTGGAAACCTGTTCAATGAATGTGGTTTTCAGTGCTTGACAGTTACGTAACATTTAACACATTTATAGAGTTGTAGTTTTCAGTCCCATAAATTAAGCTTCGAGTTAAGTGTATGTGAAAAGGGGATTTTTTTTTATTTTAAGAACATCTAAAAAAAATGGCTTTGGAATTGCATTGAACACAAATTATTTCATTTATAAAGTGAAATCAATATATGAATTATGTATGGGGTCTATTTTGTATTTCTGTCTTTTCATTTCTCTCTCCTCATCTCATATGTGCATGAGATGCTATATCTCATTTGCAGGAGTATTTTTGCGATTGCTGAAGCATGACATATGAAGCATTACATAATTAGTGACGTCGTACTGCTCTTAGGAGCAAGTGACAGTTTCCAGTTTAAAAAACGAAGGATCATCAGTGAACGAAAATTTTCACTTCTGAAAGAAGTGTAGAATAGAAGTCATAGCGGAACGTTGCCAAAAGAGGCATAGACGTGATGCATCTTCTCAACCTGTAGTCTCGGTAATCTATAAGCCCAAAGCTACCATTGAGCCGCAGCTCAGAACTCCATTTTGTGCTCTCTCTCATCCATTTTGAATGCTGCCATTTTTCTGCAGGTCATAGGCGAGCAAGATAACTTCCTCGCAGTCTCTGACCGTGATGAGAAGATTCAAGTATCATGCTACCCAAACTGTTACAACATTCGCACATTCTGCCTTGGCCATACACAGTAAGTGCAGCATGCGGACACAGTTCGGCCAGATATGCCTCAATGAAACCTTGCAGATCTCGTTTACTGATGTGTCAATTGCAGAACTACTGAGTAATTCCATTGAAAACACTTGTGTTGGATGCACAATTCTTATAGACCCTTCTGTGAAAAAGGGAGCAGCAAATCACTTACACTAGCAATGCGGAATATTCAGCAGCACATACGTATTTGCATCAATGTACTGCTATTGCACCATTACTACATGCTTAAATTCTATGTGGCGTGTAAATCATGGTCAAACTGATTATGAGGAGGCCTCATTGTTTACTGTCTTCAGTCTGCATTGATTGCACTTATGAAACAAAGCACATTTCATGGTGCCGTAATTGATAGTTGTGACTTAGTAATGTCCGACTTGCGTTGTCCCGAAAAATGTAATTGGATGGAAAGACTGAATGCATGAACCGTGCTCATTGTTGTGTACAGTATATTTTCTTTTGCAAGTAATCACCGAATGTCTTCTTCAAAGGTGTTCGTTGCCTCTTAAATCAGTTACCGCGAAATCTTTTAGAGTACTGTAATTACTCGAATCTAACGCGCATCTTTTTTCCGGTTAAGCGAGTTCATAAATCGCATGCGCGTTAGAATCGAGTACGAAAAAAAATGAATACGGTCATTCTATTGCCATCAGCATTTCCAAAATGGCCGCTACCTATGTGCGTCGGCATGGCGCGTCGGCCATTTCTGCCTGTGTGTTTGCTATGTGCGGCACTTCGTACGTGTGCTGAGGAGTTCGTCATATTGTAGTGCATTAGCATCGACGGCATGGAAGGGCCGACTCCAAAAACTCGACGAGCACACCACGATGCCGCTTTTAAAAGAAATGTCATTGCTAATGCCGAAACAGACGAAAATCTTGCCGCATCACGGTCATTCAGAGTTCCCGAAACGTGCGTGCGGGACTGGCGAAAACAAAAGCAGAAATTCGTCGACAGCAAACATTCACACAAAGGCTTCAGTGAACCACAGCAGGGTCGGTTTCCGCAAATTGAAGAGCTGCTCGGCGAGTATATGATTGAGCAGTGAGCGGCCCGTGACGACAGAACTGCTCCAAGTGCAGGCTATGCAGTTAGCCTTAGAGAAAGGGCTAGTGCAAAGCCAGTTTAAAGCGAGCAGGTGCTGGCTAACTCACTTTATGAAGAGGAAAGGCTTTTCCCTCTGAAGGCGAACGGGCATATGCCAAAAGTTGCCGGAGGAGTACGAAGGAAAGCTTCACAGTTTTCAGGGGTCCGTCCTAAACTTGCGGCACAACAACGGCTACCTGCTTGGGCAAATCGGGAATGCCGATCAGACGCCTCTTTACTTCGACATGCCTGGCACCACAACCGTGGAGAAGAAGGGGGCGAAGAAAGTTCCTGTGCTGACATCGGGCCACAGTAAATCTAGAGTGATGGCAATGCTCCATTGCACATCAGATAGGCCCAAGCTTTCCCCGCACCTCATATTTAAACGGAAGACGCTCGCAAAAGGAGTCGTTTTCTCGAGTGGTGTGATCGTGCGGGCCAACGAGAAAAATGAGTGCGCGTTGCAATCGATGTCTTACTTTTTTTTTTCGTCGTGTAAACCGGGTGCGCGTTACAATCGAGGGCGTGGTAGAATCGAGTAAATACGATTCATGGGCAGTTGGAAGGATTCGCCGCATGCTTTGAGTGCCTTCTTTTTTTTTTTCGTACCATTCAGTACACTGAAAGCTGGGCAAGATGTGTCACCCAATCTGCACACTTCATGGGCTTGGCCTCTTTCTTAATTGTAATTGGAGGAGGAGGATTAAACTTTATTATTCAGAAAGGGGAGGGGAAATGGGGGAAACCATGTTTGACGGAGGCTAGTGTTGCGGCCCAAGGGGCCGCAACATTAGCAGACTAGTCCGCTAGCTTGGACTGTATATGCAAATTCGGGCTCCTTAAGGACCCCTCCCAGGCTTCGGGTAAGGGAGATGGCTGCAGGAGCTCCTCGGGTGAAAGGGGCCGCAACATTAGCAGACCAGTCCGCTAGCTTGGACTGTATATGCAAATTCGGGCTCCTTAAGGACCCCTCCCAGGCTTCCGGTGAGGGAGATGGCTGCAGGAGCTCCTCGGGTGAAAGGGGCCGCAACACTAGCAGACCAGTCCGCTAGCTTGGACTGTATATGCAAATTCGGGCTCCTTAAGGACCTCTCCAGAGCTTCTGGTAAGGGAGATGGCTACAGGAGTTCCTCGGGTGAAAGGGGCCGCAACATTAGCAGACTAGTCCGCTAGCTTGGACTGTATATGCAAATTCGGGCTCCTTAAGGACCCCTCCCAGGCTTCGGGTAAGGGAGATGGCTGCAGGAGCTCCTCGGGTGAAAGGGGCCGCAACATTAGCAGACCAGTCCGCTAGCTTGGACTGTATATGCAAATTCGGGCTCCTTAAGGACCCCTCTCAGGCTTCCGGTGAGGGAGATGGCTGCAGGAGCTCCTCGGGTGAAAGGGGCCGCAACACTAGCAGACCAGTCCGCTAGCTTGGACTGTATATGCAAATTCGGGCTCCTTAAGGACCTCTCCAGAGCTTCCGGTAAGGGAGATGGCTACAGGAGTTCCTCGGGTGAAAGGGGCCGCAACATTAGCAGACCAGTCCGCTAGCTTGGACTGTATATGCAAATTCGGGCTCCTTAAGGAACCCTCCCAGGCTTCCGGTAAGGGAGATGGCTGCAGGAGCTCCTTGGGTGAAAGGGGCCGCAACAATAGCAGACCAGTCCGCTAGCTTGGACTGTATATGCAAATTCGGGCTCCTTAAGGACCCCTCCCAGGCTTCCGTTAAGGGAGATGGCTGCAGGAGCTCCTCGGGTGAAAGGGGCCGCAACATTAGCAGACCAGTCCGCTAGCTTGGACTGTATATGCAAATCCGGGCTCCTTAAGGACCTCTCCCAGGCTTCCGGTAAGGGAGATGGCTGCAGGAGCTCCTCGGGTGGAGGGTTGTTGGGGCAACCCCATAATATGTGGTCTTGTCCTGCCTGTGCTAGGCCACAGTTATTACACTTGTGTAGCTCTTCATCTTTCACTATTGCGGCCAGCCTTCTCGGGCTGAGTATACAATGAGTCTGAGCCCTTCACAGTGAAGTCCAATGGGCCCGGGTTAATGCATCTGGAGGTGGATAAAGCCTTCTTTGTTCTCTGTGCCGGCTGAGCCGGTCTTCGTAGCTGAGCGCCAGGTCATTCGGATTTGGTTCCTGGAACCGCACCACTGCTCGGTTTATGTTCCCTCAGGCTGTCTGGTGAGTGCCCTCATTTCTCGGTTTCCCACAGTGGCCCGGAACCTAAATGAGCTTAATTTCTTGTTCAGGTCGTGCTAATTTTTGCAGTGCCGTTCTATTTGTACACCCTGCAGCATATGCCTTGATAGCCGACATTAAATCCGATATAATAAATTTTGTGCCCTCAATAGTACTTCCAATAGCAATCGCTGTTTCTTCTACCTCGGTTGTGCATCCGGCCTGAATGGTTTCTGTCCGCAATGTGCGTCCATAGCCATCAACTGCCGCAAATTGCGAGTGCATGCGCGGACATGTGGCGGCATCCTGTGGCGATAGCGTTAACTATGCAGCTCACAATGTTCAAATCAGCCAATGGCTACCAGGTATGTGGCATCGTCACTTGGGTTTATGACATCACTTGTTGAGAGAAGAGGGAGTGATATTGAGTTGTTTTGAGTTACTTGTTCATTCCATGCCATGTGCTACGCTATAATCTCTGGCTGATGTGTTCTCAGCAGCCTCGACTACCGATTGGCAGCGTTTTCTGACCGTGCTCAAGAAGTGATGCAGGGTACCTTGTTAAATAAAAGAACTGCCTCTGATATCATTGGTTTCGCGCTTTAATTTTGCCACCTTGTTCCTCTCTCAGTAAACCAAGCTCCTGTTGAAGGAAACATATTTTGCTGATCGCTTCAGGTTCCATTTAACGAGAGTTTACTGTACTGTACTGCTACCCAGGTGCTGTCTATTGTTTTTTGGAGGCTTCAAGTTCATTAAGATAATTGGCACCTCTGGTTTGCTGGGAAAAACAGTCCTTTACACAACAGGAGAAGATTGTTACATCCACCTACCTATCGCACGAAGCTATCAAAGAGAATTATATTGTTTGTTGCTTAGGAAGCAAGATTCGCAGTTGACAAATTGGTCCGGTCCAGAATTTGAACCCGGGACCGACGCTTTTCCAAGGCTGTCGTCATGCCATTTCAGCTAACTGTTTATCATTATTTGTATCATTCATTGCTAATCGCCCATTCGGAATGCCGATACCTTTGGTAAACCATATTACCTTCGATGTTCTAGAATCGTTGCCTTCAGCAGCACACATTTGCTTAATGCTGTGCAGTTTTAACGAAAACGAGTGTTAAATTTTTATGCCTTAGGTTTGTCACCTGTCTAACGCTGTTGCCTGGCCCACCGGAGCTCTTGGTTTCCGGCTCTGGAGTGAGTGCTCTTTTTTAATATATCTTTATGTTATTTGATGCCACAATCGCAGATGGAGTAGGACCCACTTCAGTCAGTGGCTGACTGTGCTTGTGCCAGCCTGGCTCACCTCATTCTCTTTCCTGTTGGCTCATGCTGAGATAAAAATAACAGCTGCCAGTCTGTTGTGTGTCTAGGTATCGACATCTTGTTCTTGTTGATGCCTCTTTAGCTGAAAATGTGGGACAATAGCCAGTGCAGAAATTATGCTGCTTTAATCACAAATGCCATCATCCTCCTGTGTTCTACCCATTCATCAGCCACCATGGTGTAACAGGCTGCCCAAGGTATCTTTAGCCAAAGTTAAAAATATGCCAGTGCGTTGAACAACGATGCGATCAAATGCATGCTGCTGGCTGTTGGCTGGAGTCCGTCAAGATATTTTTTTGTTTTCTGAATAATTGTTCAATCTGGCCACCTAACTTTTGAAGCTACGAAGCTGGGCCGAAAATTCCTATGAGAAAGTTGAACACCAGTGCATGCGACGATTCTAGTGCTTCCTAACATTCCGCAATCAATTGGCCATAGCACTTGACGAATTGCGCTTTTTCCGCAGGACTGCGACAGCTGTGCAACGAACGCATTTTTCTAGCAGCAACAGAAGCGATACCACCGCTGTCATGCATTGGCCCGAGAAATGCATATCGTTTGTATGTGGAATGTTCGGAGCACTATAATTGTGGCGGGCACAAGTGCGCAAGCGGGCATGTCACATCGTTTTTTTTTTATTTATTTCGCAGACATATGTAGTAAGCAGAAAAACAGTAATGCTTAATGTATAGAAATTTGGGAACTGTCTCATCGGATGTTCAGCAACTTAATCTACAACCTTCTAATTTAAATTTTTTGCCCAGCTTTGTTGCTTCAAAAGTTGATTAAAGTTACCTAAATTAGCACTTAACTGAATAGCCCGACTTAATGTAGGCAAGAGTCAGTAATTTGCATTTGGTCGTTTTGTAATTGAATGTGTTGGCATATTTTTATACTCTGGTTAGATTAAGCTGGGGCACCCAGTGCGTGACTACAGCAAACTATAACCATCGTGAATAGTGTAGTTGTAGCAACAAGCCATTGGAACAGATTGCACAGAAATGAAGTGCAAAGAAAAAACGAGTTTGCACTGTTGGCAGTATAGCCAAAAATTTTGCGTCTTAACTGTTTCTAAATTTTCTAAGCGAAGCTTGTTGGGGCTCGCATATCGCAGGGGCGGTATTGTACATGAGAAACTTGGTGTCAGCACACGTAGCCCTTGAAGGCACACCAGCAACACACACATATTTGTATGCGCCATTTTCCTGTAATTGATGCTTTTGTGATTGTGCGATCATCAGCGATCAGCCATTTTTGGCGTGCAAGCCTCATCTTTTGTCAAGGTCACTTGTCATTCAACAAAGCCAGATTTCATTGTTACCTGGATATTTGGACATGTGCTTTCCTCTGTCTGTTTTATGTTACCGGCTGTGATAGATAAGGAACGTTCGTCACTATGTTTGTTGATAGCGGACGAGAAAGGATTACCATCAACAATTGATGCGAACAAAAGAAGCTTTATATGGCACACTAGAGAAGGAAGTGACACTTTCTTGTTGATGAGCTGCGCGAACCAATGGCTCTGCGCCTCCTGTGCGGGGAACACGCCCCCAAGCAGCTGCAGCAGCCCGATGAAGGCCAGCGTCGGGTGCGGCAGGTGCGGCGGAAACACCTACTTGTACAGGCACACCTTGTTCTTCTCGGTTTTGTGCACTTCCTGATCCAGGAATGGGAACGTCGCAGTTTGGGTCCTCGTCGTCCCGACATGATGTGGTCGTCGACGTGCGCGAGGGCAAAGGTGGCACAGCTGGAACGGCTGACCGCACATGGATGCGCTACCGTGTGCAGCGCCGTTGAATCGGACGTCGCGACCAACCCAGCAGCCTGAGTCGCAACTCCCGAGGTCCAGGATCAGGCCACGGCTCACGAGGACCACACCCGGTAGGCCTCGCCCTTGAACCTACTCCCGGTCACTGCACCCAGGCAGGAGCCGTTCAGCAGGCCCCGTCCTTGGACCTTGTACAGGCCGACGGACTCGACCTCGAACCGACACACCGGAGCTCGACCTGGCCGACACGTACGGGTCCCACGTCTGGCTCAGGAACGCTGCCAGGAACTCGTCCTCTCGAGCGGCGCACCGCTTCCTCTGCCTTCGTGGCCTCCACCCTCGAGCTCTTTTTCGCACGTTTCTCGGTACGGCTCGGCACCGCTGGCAATCCTCGATTCAGCCAGCAACTTCCCAGGCACCTGGATCCTCGGCCACCCTGGACCTCGCCCGGCTCTGTGGTCCTCCATGCACACCCCCGCGTCTCGCCCGGCAGAACGTCTCGCCCGTCCCTTGCCGATGTGCGACACTCTGGTGGCACCGGCGCTTGATGGCATGGGTGCGACTACTGAGCAGTCAACCCGCATCGGAGACGCGATGCTCCATGCGGGGAATGGCCAGCCCGTTCAGCAAAGAGCGTGCGCCGAGACGCCATGCTCGACGCAACCGTGACCATTAGTCAGGCCACGTTCATCGCTGTGTCGAACGGCTGACCGTGGAGACGCCTCGCCGAGATCCGCGATGCCCTCGGCAAGGAAGAGAACAGCAGGCCAGGCCGCGCCCCGAGATGCAGTCAATGGGTGCGACTACTGAGCAGTCAACTCGCATCGGAGACGCGATGCTCCATGCGGGGAATGGCCAGCCCGTCCAGCAAAGAGCGTGCGCCGAGACGCCATGCTCGACGCAACCGTGACCATTAGCCAGGCCACGTTCATCGCTGTGTCGAACGGCTGACCGTGGAGACGCCTCGCCGAGATTTGCGATGCCCTCGGCAAGGAAGAGAACAGCAGGCCAGGCCGCGCCCCGAGATGCAGTACTCGTGCCGGCAATGCCGCCCCAGCTGGTAGTTGGACGACAGTAGCGTGGACAGCCGCGTTCCCTGGCCGGAACCTGGATCGCCTGCGTCCGACACTTCGGCCCGCTGTCTCCCGTCTGCCGCTGCTCCGGCTCGTCCCCAGCCACACAGCCTACTGCCACGTAATGGTCGCACGTGGCCCAATCGTGGCACGCCACCTCTATGGGCCACCACTGGTCATCAGCTGATTGGCGCACAGTTGCCTCGTAATCGCACGTGCCTTCTTCTCTTTTTCATTCCTTGTTGTCGCCTTCGTGCCACCTGCCCTCCGCTCGTCTTCTTCAGTTCTGGTTTGACGTTCCTCGGCGTCTTTAAGTCCTTTTCTTACACCGGCCCATTACATGTATACTGCCTTGCTCAAACTGCGCCAGAATGTCTGGGAACATTCAAGATTATTTTAGGATCAACTGTTAGACTTGAGCGTGCAGACGCAAACAGCAGAATCTGTTCTGGAACACACGTGGTCACCAGCGGTAAAGCTCAAATGCTCAATGTCACATGTATAAGTGCCGACGTGTCGCTGCAGATCAGATTATCAACGCCCGATGTTCTGTTCACTGTTACCATTGCACAATGTGCATCGCTTGCTTGTATTTTAGTACGACTTTCTGTGTCCCGGTTACAAGTTCGGCCAAATAAAGAGTTTCAACTGGGACACGCCAGCTGCTGCCTTGGTCAACGTTTTGACCACTTGACTGCAGGGCAGTCGTTGTCGCCTGTAGCAACTGAAGTGTTGCTGTGCTAAGCGCGTGGATACAGGTCTCGTTCCCAGCGTGGAGAAAGAAAAAAGTTAGGAGGAAGCATTGTGCAATGCGATAGAAAGAAAGAAAAATAGAGGTCGAATACACAAAAATTTTTGCTTGCTCTCAGTTTTTTCATATGGGAAGGTCGTAAATTTTTATGAGTTGCACCATCGTAATATTTCTGTGGACAGATGTGCACAATGATGCTTGTCAGAAATGTGATTTGCAAAGTGACACTTCCATTTCATCTTCCAGGACGGAACAATCCGAACTTGGTGCCCAGAAACCGGTCGACAGTTACACCGGTACGAAGTAAGCATCGAGAAACGAGCGGGAGACACCAAATACAATGTTGAATCTCGGAAACCTGCTGTGAAGCGGTTAGCTCTTCAGCCATCGGGGACAACTATGGCCTGCCTCATTGACGAGTATGTGACGTGTCTGTGTCGTTATTGGCTTCGTGTCAGAGGCTCATATAATAACATGCTGCCGTGATTGTGCAAACCAGTACAGTTAGCAGCAAATGCACAAGGGATTTGAATCAATGTTTATATGAATTTGAGATGGGTGAAGAAACTATACATGTCAGCAAACTTTTTGTGTTTTTAGTTGCCATTTGTATGTTTTCGTCAGCCATGTTCTTTCTTCAAAATATAGTAAGCTTTTGTCAAACATTAGACTTTAACATTTGAGATGTTTTCATTTAGGTGTGGCAGATACATGAGTGCAAGCTGGCAACAATGGAGATCGTAACCAGGAACTTTTACATAAAACTGAAAGCCTTGCCAAGTGCTTGCTGTTCCAGACTCACCCCCTTCCCTTAGTATTTCATTCTCTAAGTCAGTCGATAGATAATATGTGGGGTCTAACGTCCCAAAACCACCATACGATTATGAGAGACGCCGTAGTGAAGGGCCCCAGAAATTTCCACCACCTACGGTTCTTCAACGTGCACCCAAATCTGAGCACAAGGGCTGACAGCATTTTCGCCTCCATCAATAATGCAGCCGCCGCAGCTGGGACTCGATCCCGCGATTTGCGGGGCAGCAGTCGAGTACCTTAGCCACTATACCACTGCGGCGGCCTCTAAGTCAGTCAACTTTCACAAATTTATGTGCACGTGTTATTTCTACAATGGCTTAATTACGGGAGTGCTGAGGTGTTTTTCTTGGTTCCCATGCAAATGTTGTTCACAAGTTGTGCTGTACTGCATTTGGTGCGCAGGCTTGCAGAAGTGCTCCTGCTGAGTTGGCAGGGCCTCGAAGCCGGCTGGAGTCGGCTGCAGCGCCTTGCCGTTCCATGCACCCCCGACGATGTCGCGTTTGACGACGACAGCCAACTTTGGGTGACCCTCACCAGTCCTCCATCGGTGCAGCTTTTTGCACATTCCACCGACCCAAATGTGAGTCTGCAGTTCGAGCCTGACTTTGGCCAGATGAGAAAGTACCGTAGCTTAGTCCAGAGAAGAAACACACATTGTAGCGCCGGAAGGTTTTTGTCTCGCTCAATTCCTTTCATTCACTTCGTTGCTTCTTACATATCGCTCGTCATGCAGGGGCAGTGGCGGCGACTGGAAGTTCCTGCCGAACTCTCGTCTGCAAGCGAGCTTCCATGGGCACCGCTTCTCAAGGACGTCAGCTCGATGCTCTGGCAGATCCTTCAAGGCAAGTGTGCTCCTTTTAATTTTATTCATGTGCTTATCTGCTGCTAAATATGTCCAGCTGACTTTTGGTAGCCAGTGCAGGGATGTTAAAGGGCCCCAAAATCACCCAGGGGTCGAAATGCAGTTGCGATGTTGCAGTTGCACATAACTTTTCGACAAACATGCAGCCGAAAGGATTTTTCAAAAAGATGCCTTAATTGTGGAGCAACATTTTTGATAACTTAAAAGCCGCTCCTGCTCGCTTTGCTCTTTCCTTTGTTACGCTTTGTTCATCAGCTCGTCTCTCCTCGTAGCCGAGTGCTTCTGCTCAGTGTGCAAGGAGAAAGACCAGCAAGCGCACGTAACTGCGAACGGACTAATTAGTTCTTTTTGTGAACGACAGGAGCAGATGACAATGCTGACATCATAGCCAACAATGGGGATTACCGAAAGCCCCGAAAACGACAAAAGACTGTAGCAGAATTCGGATATGAGCTATTTTCAAACCCCATTGTAACAAAGTTGCATTTTACACGAAATTCAGTTTGCTATGTGCGAAAGTTCTTTATAAAAGTATATTCCCAACACCATATTTATAGTAACACTGTTTTTTAATTTCTTTGTTATATTCAGGTTCGTTATATTCAGGTCTGAGTGCATCTAGGTTCGTTATATCGAGTTGGGGCAAATTGAAAGAAGACACATAACACTTTCGGCGCCCATCCTGTTCTTTTATGTTGCAGCGGCAAAAAAAAAAAAAAAGAAGTCTCTTGGTTGACACGATAGAGGTGCTGCTGCTGCAGCTAGGAGAAGAGGCAGAGACAAGCGCATTCAGTTAGCACTGCTTTATATTTTGAGGAAATTTAGGTAGACCTGAGCAACATTATTTTAGAACCGCTTTCCTTTGTTTTCTTGTGATGGTGAAGTTAGGGTTATATTTCAGAAAGTTAATGGACGTACCCCTGCAACAAGGAGGATTGCTTGGAATTCAGGGACCTTATAGGCAAATCAGGAGAGTTAGCAGGCATCTACAGTTTCAAATGGAAAAAAATGGCACAAGTGACCGCTGGCCGGAGCAGCAAGAATGCGACACGCAGCTCTGTTTTTCTCGACAAGGCTGATATCGAGAGTGCCAACTACATTCCATTTACCAAAGCAGGGGTGGCTGGCACAAAGCACTTCTACAGACATCTTTTTCAGACCAATTGCAATAAGGATACAGTTGCTCACAATTACAGCAAAAAAAAAAGTGCATAACTACAATATAGTAAAATTAATTTCTTCTAATCATATCATAATTTATCAGATATACAATTAATATGTGATTCCTTCAGTCCAATTCCCCCAGAGTGTGTGTGAGCCATACATACAGGCTATCATTATCGTCCGCAGATAAGCAATGAACAAGAGTTTCTTTTAAGATATGGGCCCTCAGATGGCCCATATCTGATTTGGCTGATTTCTGTTGGTCCACTGGTCACCCCTGCTTCGGAAAATGGAATGTGCTTGGCAATTAAGGGCGTGCTCATGAACAACAGCGCTGTGTGTCGCAGTTTTGCAGTCTCGGCCACCGGTCTTTTACACTGATTTTTTTCAATCACGGTTGTGGCAGCAAGCAGCCTTGCTTTTGATTGAAGCAGTTGATTCAGCAGCTGAAAATGGTAAGAAGTGAAGCACTGTGCATTGTCAAAAAGATTATTTTATTTATGAAATTCGGCTAACAAAATGTTTGGGCTCGTGCAGGCAAGCCTGTCGTCGCCAACCGAAATAACGGCAGCCTGTCTCAGCTCTACAAGCAGTGGTTTGACAACGAGCACAGTTATCTAGAGAAGAAGCGACGACGCCTGGAGGAGGCCACCGCTGCCAGCGCCCCCAAGCAACTTAAGCAGGAACCCGCGCCACTCAGCTGACCACTCTGTCCAGGAAGGCATTGCTGCAGCGCAGGCACTGTTCGTACGCGTCCTCAAAGCCCTTGCTCCCGTCGTCCTGTCCGAAAGAGTTAGAGTACGATCAGTAAAAAAACAAATCGAAGTCACAGAAGCAATGTAAGAAGTTGAAAGTATGATGGAAGCTCGTTTGGCATAAACGAAACATCTAATAGAAGGGATTAGGGCACAGGCTTACTCACTACAATCTCATCCATAAGTCTTCGTCATTGACAAAGTGCACACAATACTTTACGGATGTGTAGTGGTTACCTCACTTATCTGCCAAAAGACTTCGTGGCAGGTGCGACTGTTTTATGAGATTTGAGTGTAACTGGAAAAATGTGCACTCATATGGCAAAGCACTCGACTAGAAAAATGTCCATGAGAGTGCAAAGCAGAAGAATTATGATACACGCTTTTACCTGGAGTCCTTGTTCATCCAAACCACACCACACACTCGCAACGAAAGTGGGCTTTTAGCTGTGTACGCCAAACGCCTTAGCCTCGTCGTGCTTCACGCATGAAAAGGCGTACAGCTGGACCAAGGTATTAATAGAGAACATGGCTTCGGTAAGAGACCTGAAATGTTGATGCATTTGCATTCTAAAAAATCATTTTGGTTGGTGTCTGTATTCCTTCTTTTGAAAACAATGCAACTGAGCTTGCCGCATTAGTGATCGTCACGTCTCCAAGAGGCAAGTTTAGCCTGTCCATTGTGGCCTTGTCTCGTACGTGACAGTGGCTTGCCATCTATAACTCAAACATCAATGTAACAAACACTGATATAACGAATTATCAAGTAAAGAATAGCTTTGTCATAAGTAGTGTTACAAATATACTTTTAGAGCAAATTTTCTAATATAAAAAAGTATTTTTGTGGAAGTTGTGACGGTTGTAGTGATGTCTGAGTGAACTTAATCTTTTCATGTCCCTACGTCTGCACTGTTCGTAAATAAGTGCGTCAGACTTCACTTCAGCCAACCAGGTCGCATAAGCACTCCGCTCTCACACCTGTGATACATGGGCACCTGAAATGGAGGGAGAGACGAGGTGGCACACGTCTCAACTAATAGTCTCGATTAGAACCTATGAAGAAATGAGCGCTTTGCCCACAGTACTGCGGTGCACTTGCCGTTCACCTGTGAAAGACAATCATAATAGCTGGTATCTGCTCGAACCACTATTAACGTAAAATCGCGAGCAAGTGCCCCTCCCTACGGTGAAGGATCTTTTGACAAGAGTTGGAGGGGGGCCCATGCTCGGTCATAAATCATTCGTTATACGCTCAAGCTTCACTAAAAGAAGTCACACCTGCCACGGAAGTACTTCGTGACATTCGAAAATTCGTTATATATTAATAGCAGTGTATCTATGACAGAGCCATTCCTCATTCACTTTTTTATAACCGATCATTCATTAAGTCAGGCTTCATTATAACAAAAATGCGTCTTACACGTTCATACTATCCAAAATTTCGTACAAGCTACTGTCAACTCTCATTAATTCAAACTCGAAGGAACCTCTGAGTTTCGTTTGAATTATCAGGAAGTTTAAAATATTAGAAGTTCTCAGATATATGACCTTGGGTGAGGTGACATCACACATTATGATTAGGCATTGATTTTATCAGATGTACAAATTTTTTAAGTGATTGTAAAACCTAACTGCACGCAATGAACAGAAAGCAGGGATGCAAGGTCCACAAGTTATCGGCCATTTACTGCTGATCAAACATTCGAAAGAAATCATTAACTGCCACCTGCATCTTTGCTATATGTGCCTTGAGAACAAAGCTCTCTGAACCAGTTGAGAAGCATCACGGTTTACCATGTGTGTGCTCCATTTCAAACATTTGTTTACTGGCAAAGCCTTTTTCCTTGATGGCATGAAGCGTTTACTTTTCATTTTCGAGACTGTCAGGATTATATAAGCACGCAAATTTTCAAATAGTAGTGGGAAACCAGCAGATATTTTCTGGTATGGAACCGGAAAAAGTATGAACTAACCGAATGATGCAGTTTGAGTTAAAAGGCTTTTAAATACATTGAAAGAATAAAGAACCAACCAAAAAATTGATTTTCTTTGATTAACCAAAGGTATGAATTATAGGAGTTTGATTAATCGCGAGTCCACTGTACACTCGAACCTCATTAAAGCGAAAAGTGCATCTTGCACGTACGTTATATTCAAAACTTTGTTATAAAATTACATTTTTAGAACTATATTGCTAGAGTATTCATTTACTTCGTTATAACTGATGTTATATCCAGGTTCATTATGTTGAGGTTTGAGAGTAGTATTGTCAGTTGTTACAATAGAAGTTCTGGGGCACTCGAATATATCATAAATGAGTTCGGCTCTATAGACAGACCTTTACTTAACTGATATGGTTGTAACAACTTCTCAGTTATGATGGAGTAATTAAGAAATTGTGTTGCCATTTTGAACTGCGTTACGAATGTATGTTTATAACAAATTTTCGCAGTTATACGACTTCTTTTATTATAAAGCAATTGAGAAACTTTGTTCCCATTTGAACTGCATTACAAACGTAGTACATATATAACAAATTTTCAGATGTAGGGATGCCATTTTCTTGTCAGATTCAGCTTAATTATGAAGAGTCTTGGCCATACATCACACAAGGCCACAACTTCGGCATTAACTGCGAGTGCACTCACATAGTATGGATCCCGAATGATGGTCTTCCCTTGGGGGTCGTACTTCCCGAAGAGTTCGATTTGAGCCGTACTCTTTTTGGGTGACAGCTCGCGCAGTGTCGAGATATTGTTCCTCGTCCATGCCAAAGATGTACTTGAAGTTGGTGAAGTCTTCGGTTGTCACCTGCATGTGCCCATACGGGAGAAAGCTCACAAGACTGATTTCCCTGCTGAGACAATAGTCACGGGCAACTTTTTTTGGCAATAAAGGGAAAGCTACAGGGACGAGGCTTCTGAACAGGTACTACAAGTCAACGCAAAGTAGTCAGGTATGTCATGCGCTCCGTACTGCTGTGGAAAGTGATGGCGGCGCATTTGTGGTACAAAATGCACTAGTACATAATCATTCGAAAAGGTTACAAAATTAAAGAAAATTATAACACGAGTGCACAAGGATATAAACACAGCTGTCTCAAAGTGGTATCGGTACAACCAACTGTGTAATCGTAATACACTTCAAAAAAAATTAATAGAAAGCTTCTCGCCGCTACCGTGAGTGAACTGCATTTAAATATAATCAACATTCACTAGAATGCTGGGAATACTAACAATGAGGAACCACAAAGTGAATTAATAGAAAAAAAAACGTCATAATGATGTTTCAGTGTATTAACCTGGCCTACCAAAGTCACAATAGTGGAGGTTTTTTTTTTTGTTTTTTTCCCTCATCCTTCCTTCTCAAAATACGACCCACCACTGGCCTCGAGCTCCGCTAGTCAACTGTCACAGTAAGTCTACAACACTTCATCAGATGTAAAGATTAGGGAGGCAGACATGGACAAATGTTAAATGTTGATACGTAGCATTACAATGTATTGAGTCGCAGAAAATTTCCACGTAGACAGAAAACCCCTTTGAACCTACATGATGAAATGTGATCAAGATGCAACAGACAGTGTGCGTAGGAAGAACCAAGAAGACAATGATCTATGTTTGGGATGTTATGAAGGCAGTACATGTAAATGAATACACTGCATTACTGTCGTTATACGTACCGCAACAAGAAAGTAAACATCACACACCCCACCTACTTCGTAAACTCTAGACATATTCCACGTAGCCACCATTCAGGGAAGCTTAGCTTTATTATTTTCTAGAATGAACCCACAACGAAGCAGCTCAAACTTTTGTCATACTAACCTGGCTATTTACAAAGAAATACAAAACAACTGTCGGCGTAGGCCAGCCTTTTCACCCGTTTGAAAAAAGCTCCACAGTGCAAGTTTCAGTAGAGTTTCGGAAAATGGAAATCATTCAAGAAGTTACTGTTCAAACGGAACATAACTTTTGATTGGCTGGTTTCGTACTCAGATAGCAAGGTCTCCCTCCTGGGTCCGCTTTGTGAGTATTTAGCCAATAAGTAAAAACCTTGTATATACACATGGTTTTCTTACTTAAACTTAATCTGCTTTGCCTCCTTCAATTGGAAGGCTTTAGGGGTAATGTTTGCAAATATTTTCCACTTGCCTATGCTGTCTCTGTCGGTGCGTCACGTACACCAAGGTGGAAAAAGAATAATGAACTTCCTCAAGGGGGAAGTAGAGAGGAGGGGAATCTCAACATTACCCAATTTGCAAGGGATTTCCCTCAAAATATATTTTCTCAGCTATTGACACTCGTCCGCAAAGACACTCTAAACGCACATTCACACCTGTGACTAGCGTGGGTCGTGCTACCATTTCTTTTGGTGACAAAAAATGCGACTCAACGCGACTGATGTACACACCCACAAATGACTTGTAACCGATGCCAACCAAAATTGATGTCTCCTCACATTGCCGTTGCCCCGTGAAATAAGCTGACATCCTGTTCCAGCACATTTGATTAGTTTAGAGGTTTGCAACTGCAGTTGTGTCACTGAAAAATCGAGCAGCAAGCGAAGTGAGCCAAAGGGGTCGCTTTGTGAGCAGTGCTAGTCAGCGGTGATCTGAGCTTTAATAAATGACGGTGAAGAATCGCACGAAACTGCAAGTTATTTAGTCACTAATGAAAGCTCTACAGTCAGCATTCTTAATAATGTTGTGAGAGCATACGACAAACTGTGCTGTCCCTCTTGGCCGACTGAACAGAACTCCTGTTCATCAGAATGCACTTTTAATGTGATATTTAAAGCTCGTTTAGCAGGAATTCCAGCGTCGACATAGCTGGTTGTGAGCAAAAAATCATCTTATGCATGACTAAAAAATCGAGAACAATGCAAATAAAATAGCAATTAAAATATCCTGGGTAAGAGTAGGGATCGAACCCGGGTCGTTTGCGTGGAAAGCGGATGTTCTACCACACGGCCATGCGTCTACTTGTGCAGTACAGTGAAAATAACTTCCTCTGCTCGGAAATGCAGTGGAAACGCACACATTTTGTATACATGCTTCACAATAGATCATGAAATATTGCAGTGATAATGTATGGTTTAAGTGTACATTGCCATTGGGCATCAGAACACGTGATTATCATAATGACTTAATGGTTTAAAGCCAGTCACCCACTGCAAAAGGTACACACACTATTCTTCTAAGGCTACGTAGTGGGTGCATAGCACGTTCAAAAAGGTTTCATGCACCAAGTGTTTGAAATATGCACTAGGAACAGGATATCACTACAGCATTCAACTCTCACAGGCGAAGCTTTAGGGTTCCCAAATTTTGGGCAGTCTCTCCAGGTTTCGTTGAACGAGATTCTGCCGTAAATAAACAAACGTCAAGGAAGGCATTGCAGCGGCAGCTCACCTGCCTGGCGGAGTGCTTGTAGTCGATGCCGTGATCCTTGAGGCACTTGAGGGCACGCTTGTCGGGATTGCAGCCCACATGCCAGTCGCCGGTGGCTGCACTGTCAACAGTCCACTACGGAGGCACACACACACACACCATAAAATACAGAAGAAGTTCGGTTTAGGTGTTCGGAACATTCTCATGCGAGAGTGAAAAACTCGACAGCCAAAGTAGATTTAACTCTTCATGAACTTGTCCTAAACAGAAACACATTCGTTTGTCTAAATCCACTTCATAGACAATATGTATCGGCACTTTATACACATGAATTGTACAGTTGGCCGCAAAATATTAAAGGCCGCATAAGTGCATGCCGAAATTGCCATCTGCACTATCTAGAGGCAAGCGATCCGTTGTAGAGAGCGTAACTCTGTTGAGTGCAAGGCTAGAGCTACACTCTCAACAGCAGACAGGTTACCACTAAGACAGTAATTCTGCCAACCACTCGCTAGTCCATACTGTTTTGAGCCCATCTGTAATATAATCGCAGGTTCTCGCCCAATGCAGGTGTTCTGTAATGTAGGCCACTATATGTGGTGACTGTACAGAATCTACTATAGCACTCGTAAAGATCTGCGAAACAGAATCTGCAGTAACACTCATCAATACATCAAGGCATGTCTCATGTCAATCACACTACCAGTTTCTAGCTAGTGTAAAATGGCCATCAGGAAATGATTCACGCCAATGCTCTGCTGCAGGCTTCTTGATTCATACGAGTCACATTTCAAGAAGTACGGAATTACATAAGTTGGAGAGTCCCTGTCCTTTGCGTACTTCTATCCTAGTTCACACAAATTAGCTTCTTCAACTAGACTTTTGTTTACATGGCTAAGAACTGTAGTAATCACAATGCCCACTCGCTCACAAATTGATCAGTGGGGAAACTAGAAAAGAAAAGGCGACTTGAAATTTGTCGACACAAATCCAGCTTTTGTTAGACAATCACACTTGTTTTGGCGAATTGTCACGACATCAGCAACAAAGACGATGTCCGCACTGGTTCTGTGTGTGTGTGTTTCCTGGTGTTGTTGTGCCTGGTACGTTTAAGGTCTCTGGTTGACATCAGAACTGAACTGTTTCAAGTTGCCGAGCTCACGTACAGTGTTTTAATACATAGAGCATACAGCAAATTAAATGTAAATTTGTACGCTTTAAGTGGGGGCTATGCTTGAAGCCAAAAGGAGTATTTAGGTCGTCTTCCTGCCACAACAATAATCATAATGTTACGAGTAACTTGTTTAATGAGCTATTTACGGCGCAGAGAACCCGACGAGCAAGATGGCATCAGACCAGCATCCAAGGGAAAAACCCACTTCGTCCTCCTCTTTCTTGCAGCCGTGTTTAGCCGCATTTTCGTATCATAACCCCCGGCGGTAGAAGCACCGTCCCGGTGCTAAATTTACGCAGATGATGTCGAAGGGGGGTAATAGGGCTTTAGCCGAGCCACGTGAACGGTGTCGCTCGGAGCTGACGATGACTTTGTTGGATCCGTTGGAACAATCTCGTACGTGACGTCTGTCACTTGGCGAACGATACGGAATGGTCCAGTGTAGGGCGACAACAGTTTTTCCGACAGTCCCTCACGCCGAGTAGGTGACCAGAGGAGCACGAGAGAACCCGGAGAAAAGTGCACGTCCCTATGGTGAGAATTGTAGAGCTGTTGTTGGCGCGCCTGTGAAGCCTGTAGACGGTTACGGGCGACTTGGCGCGCGTGGTCGGCGCGGGCAATGGCTTCACCAGCATATTCAGTGGCCGCAGGTAGTAATGTGTCTAAAGGTAGAGTTGGGTCTCGGCCATATAGTAGATAGAAGGGCGAATATCCGGCAGTGTTGTGACGAGATGAGTTGTAAGCGAACGTCACATACGGCAAATGAATGTCCCAATCATGGCGGTCTGACGCAACGTATTTGGCAAGTATATCGGTTAGGGTCCTGTTAAGGCGCTCCGTGAGGCCATTTGACTGTGGATGGTACGAAGTAGTAAATTTGTGCTTGGTATGGCAAGACCTCAGGATTTCATGAACGACAGCTGATAAGAACCTGCGGCCACGGTCGGTGAGAAGTTGACGGGGAGCACCGTGCACTAATATTATGTCGTACAGCAGAAAGTCCGCAACGTCGGTAGCGCAGCTGGTCGGGAGTGCTCGTGTGATTGCGTACCGCGTCGCGTAGTCCGTGGCAACAGCAATCCATTTATTTCCGGCTGTGGAGAGTGGGAAAGGGCCCAACAGGTCGAGACCAACTCGAAAAAAAGGCTCGTTGGGAACGTCGATCGGCTGAAGGTAGCCGGCTGGGAGGGCAGACGGCGTTTTGCGACGCTGACAGGGCTCACAAGCGGCGACATAGCGTCGAACCGAGCGGGCAAGTCCAGGCCAAAAAAACCGACGTCGTACCCGATCGTATGTGCGAGAAACACCCAAATGGCCCGTCATGGGAGCGTCATGAAGTTGATGCAGGACAGTGGAACGCAGGTGCGCTGGGATGACAGGAAGTAAGTCTGATCCGAAGGAATCAAGGTTGCAGCGATATAGGATCCCGTCTTTCACCAAAAACATTCGTAGGAACGGGTCGCGAGGCGTTGACTCCAGTTTGGCAATGATGGCTCGTAAAGAAGCATCCCGACGTTGCTCTTCGCCAATGTTTAACAGCTGCGACACGGAAAAAACGTCCGTGATAGCGTCAGTATCGGTTGCTTCGTCAACAGGGTAGCGGGATAAACAATCCGCATCCTGATGTAATCGCCCTGTTTTGTACATTACAGAGAACGTGTACTCCCTGAAGGCGTAGAGCCCAACGAGCGAGACGTCCCGTGGGGTCCTTCAGGAAGGCTAGCCAGCAGAGCGCGTGATGATCCGTGACAACACGGAATGAGCGCCCGTACAGGTATGGGCGAAACTTGGCGACTGCCCATACAAGGGCGAGGCACTCACGCTCCGTGATGGAATAGTTGCGCTCGGCTGGAGATAGCAGTCGACTTGCGTAGGCTATAACACGGCCGTGTCCGCGTTGTTGCTGCAATAGCACAGCTCCTATGCCATGTCCACTGGCGTCCGTGTGAACCTCGGTTGGAGCTAATGGATCAAAGTGAGCCAAGATTGGTGGCGTTGTAAGCAATGTCGTAAGTTGTGAAAACGATGACGCTTGGTCATGGCCCCATGTAAACGAGGCGTCTTTCTTCAAGTGCTCTGTGAGTGGGCGTGCAATGGTCGCAAAGTCCTTAACAAAGCGTCTGAAATATGAGCACAACCCCACAAAACTGCGGACATCCTTCGTGGTCTTCGGAACGGGAAAGTTCGTGACTGCGCGAATTTTCTCTGGGTCTGGACGCACGCCTTGGGCATCGACAAGGTGACCGAGCACGGAAATTTGACGACGAGCGAAGCGGCACTTGGAGGCGTTAAGCTGGAGTCCGGCTCGACGAAAAACGTCCAGAATAGCTGACAAACGATCAAGATGCGAGTCGAATGTGGGCGAAAAGACGATAACATCGTCAAGGTAACACAAGCAGGTGGACCATTTCAGCCCTTGGAGCAATGAGTCCATCATTCTTTCAAATGTGGCTGGTGCATTGCAGAGTCCAAAGGGCATCACCTTGAACTGATAAAGACCATCAGGAGTGATAAATGCGGTCTTCTCGCGGTCCATCTCGTCGACGGCTATCTGCCAGTACCCTGATCGAAGGTCAATAGTTGAAAAATAAGTGGCACCGTACAGGCAGTCGAGGGCGTCGTCGATGCGAGGTAAAGGATAAACGTCTTTTTTTGTAATTTTGTAAAGGTGACGGTAATCGACACAAAAGCGCCATGTTCCATCTTTCTTTTTAACAAGGACGACTGAAGAAGCCCAGGGGCTGCATGAAGGCTCGATAATGTTTTTCGCAAGCATTTTGTCGACTTCGTGTTGTAATATTGCACGCTCCGATGCCGACACACGGTAGGGGCGTCGGCGAATGGGGGTTGCATGGCCAGTATTTATGCGATGGGTGACAATCGTCGTTTGGCCCAAAGAGTTGCTGGCAAAGTCGAAAATGCTACGATAGCCCTCAAGAACGTGGCAAAGCGCTGCAGCTTGCTCAGACGTAAGATCCGATGACACCATTCGCTCGATGTCGGCGCCCCAAGAACGTGATGGAGTGGAACCACTGACTGAGCTGCAGCAATCGTCAACTCTGAAGGGCTCGACATGGTCATCTTGGAGAGCAGTAATTTTTGCCAGGGAGATACCCTGTGGCAGTACTTTGGTGGTGAGTGAAAAGTTGACCAGTGGAAGGAAGGTGCGGTTTCTCTTAATCGTCAGAATCATATGTGGCACAGCAACCCCATGCGTAAGCATCACTGCAGGAATCGGGGCCACCATGTAATCACCATCAGGTACTGGCGGCGTGGAGGATAAGTCGACATGTGTGACAGAGTTAGGAGGGAGGCGCGTGAAATCAATGCAGCAGAGGCTGGTTTGCAGAGGGCTGGTCGGGTCGGAAAAGAGGGGTAAATCGAGATGGAGAGAACCAGCTGAACAGTCTATGAGGGCAGAGTGCGTGGCTAGAAAATCCATGCCGAGTATGAGTTCATGAGGGCAATGTTCGATGACGGCGAAAAGAACGACAGTGCTTCTCTCCCCAATAGACACTCGCGCAGAGCACATGCCAAGAATTGCAGCAGTTCCTCCATCGACGACTCGTACAGCTCGGTTGAGGGTGGGCGTGACAACTTTTCTAAGTCGGCGGCGAAGGTTAGCACTCATAATGGACACATGCGCGCCAGTATCTATCAATGCACTGACACGAACATTGTCGACAGTAACGTCCAAAAGGTTCCGGTTCGTTGTTAATGTTAATCGAGGATTTCTTACGAAGGTCGTCAACGCAGCTCCACCTCCAGAAGCTGCACGGCCTAATTTTCCGGTCGGAGATGCTGCAAATAGGTTGGGGAGGCAGCGCGGCGTTGTGGGGGTGACCGGGACTGACGACGAGCAGGGGACGGTGACCGGTCGTAGCGAAGTCTGCTCAGAGGTGCTGTAGGAGCAGAAAATGTGGTCGGCGTTGATGGAGAAAGCGGTGGGGACGCCTGGCGAGCAGAAGTGCTGTGATACTGAGGTGCATAATGGGACGGTGGAGCCCAGCGGCTGCGGCAGTGACGAGCGATATGGCCAACGCGTTGACAGTTAAAACATATTGGCCTGTCATCAAGAGTACGCCATTCGGAAGGATTGCGTTGTATGCGAGGTGCAGAAGGGGTACGATAAGAAGGCTCAGCAGAGTATACGGTAGGAACAGGATGTAGGCCGACATTCGATAGCTCTTGACGAACGACCGCTTGTATTAAAGAGATCGTGGTCGGGGAAGGCGCAGGCGTCGGTAGTGTCGTGGCTACCGGTTGTGCTGCCTCGACCTCTCGACGGATGATGCGTGTAAGGTTGTCACATCGAGGCGCCTGGTGGAAGGCGTCGTCACACGAAGAAGTGGCCGCTGTGTTCGGAAAGCGCACGATGCTTTGGGCTACGCGGCGGGCTTTAGCTTGTTCGAGACGTCGGCATTCTTTAAGGATTGTGTCGATGCTCGAGACGTTGTTAAAAACCAGCAGGTTGAAAACATCGTCAGCAATGCCTTTCAAGACGAGGTTAACCTTTTCGTCTTCCGACATGGACTGGTCGGCCTTGGAACAAAGGGCCAAGACGTCAAGAATGTAAGAGACGTACGATTCGGTAGAAGACTGGGCCCGTGTGGCAAGAGTCTTCTTCGCAGCGAGCTGACGACCAGATGAATCGCCAAACAGGTCACGTATCTTTTCTTTGAAGAGATCCCAGCTCGTTATGTCTACTTCGTGGCTTTCAAACCATGTTCGGGGAGTGCCGTCCAGGTAGAAAAGCGCGTTGGCGAGCATGAGCGTAGGATCCCATCGGTGAGTAGCACTGACGCGCTCGTACTCGAAGATGGCGTCAGACCAGCATCCAACGGAAAAACCCACTTCGTCCTCCTCTTTCTTGCAGCCGTGTTTAGCCGCATTTTCGTATCAATATGGTTTGCTCGCATTACCTTCCCCAAAGACTATGCACTTGCTACTTTCCAATCAAGAGCGCTACGTCCTGCTGATAGCAACATGTCATTTGTGGCCAGGAAAAGCCTAGAACACAACGATAACGCAAGGAAAGCATGCAACATAAATTACAGTTATTGTTGTATTACAGAAAGACGCCTCCAATACACCTGTTTTGTCACAGTGCAGGGACTAAGTATGCAGAAACTGTAGTCCACTTACAAATTAAAATACAAACGAAAAACTGCAGATAACCCGGCAACTTATTGTTTGACCTCCATCAGTCCTCTAAAAGAGCAAATCCAGCCACTCATTTCAGGAGGGGGGAGGGGGTCCTGAGTTCCTTGTTTTTAGTAGCACAACAACTCCATTGAAGCACAAATACTGATAATGTCTGACTGCAGTAGCACTCCACATTTGACCTAATTGGCCATAGGTGGTGGACAACAAGCAATGAACAGAGGGGGCCGGGGCGATCGTCCCTACCACCCCCCCCCCCCCCCTGGATGCGTCACTGGTTTTCTACCCAAGGTAACTTTTTGCATCGCTTCAATCTCGGAACCATTGCAGTTTCTTTCATAATTGTGCAGGTTTAGGAAATAGGTGAAACAAGAATTAACGCTGGGCTATTGTTTGGAGGGGAAAACTTCAGTGAGTCTTGTGCTTGAGTTTGTGTTCAAAAAGGAGCGGATCCAGCCATGCATTTTAGGGGGGGGGGGGGGGGGGGGGAATTGTCGCCTAAAGTAACACCAATGATGGGGGCGTGGTCATGACTGTTTTTACTAGCAGAAAAACTCCTTCATGGCATGAATACTGTTAATGCGTGCTCGCAGTGGTTTCACTCATTTGTCCTAATTGGTGGTAAGGTGTGGACTACGAGCACTGAATTGAGGGGGAGGGGTTAGCTCACAGAAACTTTGAGGGGGGACTGGCGACAGCTCCTACCGCCCCCCCCCCCCCCCCCTGGATCCGCCACTGGTTCAAGATAACATAGGCGAAATGGGGAAGCGAGGTTCGTAAGTGGCAGACACATTCAGTGCACATTTGATGAAAACTCTGAACGCATCAGAATTTGAAACACTACAGTTAGTTATTACTGTTTTGTTTTTTTACCAGCAGGAAGGTCTCTATTTCTTTTTGATGAGCACAACATTGATTCCCGTGCACCCGTTTTCATTCTTCCTAAATAATTTCGAGCTCAAACAGTTGGCGATATGTCAGATGTAGAAACAGCTGCAGCTACGATGCAGACGCCAGCTGCGATGATTGCTCATGACGGGCCAGTAACAGTGTTCACAACATGTTTAGAGGGTCGCTTTTGAACAGTTGCCATCATGACCGCCGAAAAAGTTCCTGTGATCGCCCGCGCCCATTTCTCTATCAGCAAAGGACGCCAATTTCTTGAGGTTTACTACTCTGCGCGCTATCTGGAGCAAATATATGAAGGTGATAAAAGAGAGATAAGAATGACAACGGGCGTCGGAAGGGAAAGTATGTGGCGGGAAAAACGTAATGTCATGCCCGAGAAAAACGAGACTTTTCCTGTTCCACCTTCAGTCTCCCAGCGTCTTCTAATATTTAGTTTTATTACACGCGGTGTAGGGTGTGCTGCTTACATTCGTGTGAAACGAATATGACGGCCAGAGTCGAAGCTTACAAAATAACGTTGTGCACACACACAGGTTTCGTCGTATTGCAAACGCGGCTTGTAAGAGAAGCAATAAGCAGGCATCGGCGACGATCGCGCGACTTACGTCATCCAACACGCCTCTCTCTTTAGCGACGTGCTTGAAGACAGCCTCGGCGATCGGGGAGCGGCAAATGTTGCCTGTAGAAAAGAAAAATAAACTCTTGACCATCGCCACACAATCAACCCCCACAAAACGGAGCAGCATAGACGTTTCGCTTACCGAGGCAGACGAAAAGGACGGAGTTAGAATCACTACTTTCTGACATTTTGAGACCTCGGAGGGCCACGAAACAACAGCGCGGCGCAAGTTTGCGAGTGAAGATCGCTGCACGACCGAAAAACATGCAGCAGCAGCAGACCGACCGGCGCGTTTTTCCTTCCTCCGTGATGCACGGACACTTCTTGGCTTTGTTTGGCATGGATCGACTTCGGCCACGAAACACATTCTGCTAGATTTAAGTTGCAAATTTCAAAAACTATTTTTTTATATGCAACAGTCACAAAAAGCTTTTAAACATACAGGAATGAAAGTTTTTTTCGTTTTTAAAGCTAAAAACAACGTTTCTAGAAACGTTGGCTAAAACAACGTCATAGTCGCCATGTTTTTTTTAAAGGCGTTTCAATCCAATCCACAATCTTTGCGGCAATCCAGTAGCGGCACGTATTTTCGTTCCAACACGTTTCGCGTCGCCTTGTTGTTGTCGTGTTTCCTTTACTAACGCCTTTCGTATTCGTCTCAGCGACAGAGACGTGTAGTGCTTCACGATGGTGAAGTTAACGCAGGACCTCATACAGATGGCCGCGCAGTCCATCAATCCAGTACGTGACAGAGAGATCGACTTGAGAGGTGAGAATGTTCTTCTTGTCCCCTCATCCCCCATCTCTGATTTCCTCGTTGCATTGCTCGATTGAAATTTTACTGTTGTAACGCAGGTTACAAGATACCTGTTATTGAAAACCTGGGAGCGACGCTGGTGAGTTTGCTGACTGGAACGGAAGCGATTGGGACGAGCTGCATGTCACTTTCGAACATTGTAATCGGGCCTGATTTGATTATGCAATTGCTTTATCCGCGCTCCGCTTCTTCTGTTGGAGTAATTGGTGAGTGAAAATCAAAACTCTGTGACGCAGTTGGCTATTAGAACAAGTTTGGTATAAGTGTTAAGAGCTCGTAAGGTACGCGAAAGCTGCGCAACGACCAGTGCGCCTTAGAGTATGCCAGGTGTTTTGGGGGTTCATAATAAACCTTCGTACGACGTTAGACATTATCTGCCGTTAATGGATGACATCGTGGACTAGATAAAAAAAATGGAGGGAGAGAGAACAAGTATGAAAAGGAACATATCAAAGTGCGAATTCAAGACTTGAATTGTGCATTGTTTACATACATACTTCGATTTGTGTCTTGCTGCACAGTCATTGCTTTTCTCCAAGTCTGTGCACAGCAGTGCGCGCCCTGCGTTTACAGTTACAGCAGTTTCCATGCATTGTGGGCGCAGCCGACGAAATGCTGGATAACATATAATACAGCTTGTTTTGCACGATTGATTTGCTGGAAGGCACGAATTTTCGTTCATTAAACCAATTATTCCTGAACAAGCAGTAAAATTTTGCCTTTGCTTTACTTAAAATCGCAACATCAGTTTCTGTATGCAAGGAACGTTCATGGGTGAGCACGCTGATGCGAATAAAGACCTTGAGCAGTTTGTTTTTGTTTGTGTGTAGAAGAGTGTGTATATAAAAATCAATTACTCATTGGGGAGCCTATTGAGGTAAAAATTATTTCTCTGAAGAGTACAAATGGGCTGTTATGTGCACAGCGGACATTCCCCAACTCCCCGAGGGGCAGCTCACTACTGTCGCTAAAGTGGAACTGTATGACCATTGCATTTTGCCACTTCCAATGTATAAGGAATAAACAGTGCAGTGCATCCAAATATGATAGTCATAACCTTAAGAGAATGGATTACATCGGAATGGATCAGAAAACAAATGGAGCAGTATCCTAGTGGACCATGATAGAAAGGAATTCCACCTTGGCAGGTCACTTAATCAGGACATACAACTGGTCGTCAGAGTGATGAAATGGATTTAACCAATGCTGATGTTTGGTATTGTTGGTGTGAGGCGTGACATATTAGTGGTCAAGCACTTGAAAGACGGAGACACAGCAACAGTGCAACACCAGCACTAACTCTCAGTAAGTCCGTTTATTTTACAATTGAAGCACTTGTACAGGTACCACACACAACATAGATTCGCTTTAGTACCTGCCATGCAAACAATCAATGCACTTTCTTGTTTTCTGTTTTTTATGTTCATACAGATTATGTTTTCGAAGCTCTGCACTCTTAACATGAATGACGGTGGCATAATCGAGTGCAGTTGCTTGAAATACAAAAATGTCATTTCTCTCTCTGTTAAGGCAAGGGATGGGGTGCTTACACAATCAATACCCAAAGCTGCTATTTTGGCTACTTCTATGATGAGTCTTGTTAATTCATCCTTGTGTGATGATACCACGGTGGTATTCTGGAAAAGAGGTACCAATTTCGTCAATTTGATAAACTTCCCTATTTTAGTGTCATGCTGTGCCAAAATACCTAGCCAGCATCAAAATCATCGCTGTTTTTCTAATTTCAGCACAAATAAAGGCCGTGTTAGCCAACTGGAGCTTAGGCATCTTTAGCCAATCAAATTCCAATGCGAGACCCTTGTCCTAACTGTGAAACAAAAGGGCTGCAGTGCCAAAATTTCTCGCTCTTGTTCTGTCGCATGCGGAATGCTTGTCAAGCCACCTTTGTCGGAGTACACTGGTGCCGTGCAGAAAAAGCATACAGAGATTTTGAAGGGGCTGTCAGTGCTAGTTGGCTTGGTACATGGCATATTTTATTCCTCGATTGCTCATGCATGTATGCACCGCATGATTGTGAGTACTAGCTAATGTCTAAAAAACTTACTGGCAGTCATTAAGAGGTGTGTATGATGCTATCACAGCCCTTGGAAACAATAATCAAAGCCACACCTTATGTTTATTTATTTTTTTATTGTGTGGCACCAGTCCCACTTGCTCCTGCTTTACGAATCTCCCCAATTTCAATGTCGCCAATTTGGCAGATTCACATTCGAACTTGCAGATTCTGTCAAATGATTTGGCAGCTGGTGCAAATGCTATTGTGGACTTCATTATTGTATACAGTGTAAGGTAGTTCAAAACACTGCCTTTATCTAAATAACAGTGGTAGTGTGCACTGTACATAAGTTGGGTAATGTTCAATAGTTTTTACATATTTTCTTGTTAGAAGGTTTGGGCGTGTTGGTTATTCATAGTTCTTCATAAAACAGAGCGCACAAAACACGGGACAGAAAGAAATCGGGATCTTTTCTTTCTTCCCCGTGTTTTTTGCACTCTGTTTTATGAAGAACTAAGCCATCTTTGTTATACTGCTTCAAACAGGGAATTTCTCATTCTAAAAAGTACGTCTTTTTTTAATAACCTGCTCCAAGTTTGGATCTTCGTGTTCTGAAAGTAACAATTGTGCTGCTTCAAAAATTGCTCCAAATCCTACTTCGGCTGTCACACTCCTATACATGGCACTGCTAGCAATCTATCGCGTGTTTTGATAGTCAGTCATTAAGGCAGTGGCTCGTCTGCTCAAGATTGTTTGCCAAGATGTGGAGAGTGCGGCCAAGGATATTGGAGGGCTTGGTTGGGTGACACAATTCAGGAATTTACTGGCATAAAACGGAATCTGCTCATGCAGGGCAGAGTTGCTACGGGCCTTCATCCCGTCATGAGCATAAAACAGGCCTGCTGCTGTTGATGATGGTTGATAATAAGGACTCATAACTACATGGCATGTCTGGGAGGAAATATTAAAACACACAGTTGCTTGTCTGACTGTTTGGTCGATAATGTAATGAGTGTGCCCTGAAAGCGTTCGCGATATTAGCTGTGCTGACCGTATGTAACTAATTTGGTGCGTCGTACAGGATCAGTTCGACTGCATCGACCTGTCGGACAACGAAATTAGAAAGCTGGACGGTTTTCCACTGCTCAAGCGTCTCAAGTCCCTGATGCTAAACAACAACCGCATATGGTGAGTAACTTATTCGCTGTTTAGCACTGTGAAGCACAATGGGCAGGACAGGTGCCTGTATATTCTTAGTTCAATGTTTTTTTTGTACCTTATCACCATATCTTGTTTCAAGTGGTTCGTCGTTGTTTTAGTATGGGTTAGTGAGTGCAGGGCTTGTGCTATATCATCTGCTCAAAGTAATTCGAAATTGTGGGCATGTCAAACCGGTACTGTCCTTGCGTCACATGCCTTAGCTCCCAGCAGAGCACAAGGTTGTTAGGATTCGACTTGCAAGCAAGTCTTTCACTCGGGCATTAAAAAGGACACCGGTTAAGGAGCACTTGCGCAGAATGCTAAGCTCACCATTGCACAAACTTGCGGAACACAATTTCATGGGCATGTCATATGCCTATGAAACGCTCATGTAATAACTGAAGCCACCTGTATGCCAAGATGTGCATTGACCGTACAGAATGCGCACTACATCTGCTCATGCAGGCTTTATAAAAGAAACCGAGCGCAAGTTGTCTACTGTACCTTATGCACTCAAGCTCTGCCACCTTCGCTGGTTTCATGTATCATTTAATGTGCAGTGCCTAGTCAAGCTAAAATACTCATGTTTCATAGTTTGGTTGTGCATTAAAAAAAGACAAAAAGGTTCAAAAATGAATTCGTTTGCATCTCTCGTGGCTAGAGCTGCATGTTAACTCTATCTGTATGTTGAGCTCGTCGATCCGTGTCAAATATTTGTATGATATTGTTTGTCAGATCTACATGGAGTGTGTGCATAATTTAAACAGAACAAAATGTGTACGCGAACAAAGCTAAACAACATGCCTCTTGCATTAGACATTTACCTGTGTAAAAATACATCCACGTTTGCAAAAAGATGCACACCTCTACTTTAACACAAACACAGCTGATACTCTCGCCTTTTATGGCAGCTCAGGGGCTACGGCATTTCGATGTGAAGCACGCAAGCACAGATTTTTACCAACCCACTGCAGTGGCATTCTTATGAGTGCCGTGCGAAAATGCCCACTTGGCGGTACTTTAAATTAATGCACATGGGAAAGGACTCCATGTGGTCGAAATCCACAATATTTTCCTCTACTGCAGCATGCCTTTGCACGTAAACTCTCAGAATTTATCCGCTTCAGATGCTCAGTGTGATCGACTGTCTATAAATGCGTCAAATTTACACAACTTGGTGCCAAGTTTCTGCAGACTCGATTTCAAACGAGTTATCAGAATAACATATTTTATATTTTTAAACCATTGGTACCACTAACAGCATAATTACATTATTTATTGTGCTGTAAGTGCTGCAACATTTCTTCCCAAAACAAGTTCAACCAACCACTCAAATTGCGTGCAATAGCTGTCTGTTGGCGGCAAGCATTCCCAGAAAGTGGAAAGCATACTTTAAATTCCTGCTGAAAAACGCAACTCGTCACGTGTGACACTTCTGAAACAAAGAGCTTTACCCGCCGTGGTGGTCTTGTGGTTACAGTGCTCGACAACTGACCCGAAAGTTGTGGGATCGATCCCAGTCACTGCTGTCGCCGCTTTTTGGTGGAGGCGATATGCTAGTGGCCCATGTTCTTAGGGACCTACGGACACATTAATAAACACCAGATGGTCGAAATTTCGGGAGCTCTTCACTACGATGACCCTCATAATCATATACTAATGGTATTGGGAATTTAAACCTCAACAGTTATTTGAGTATTAAACAAAGATCCATGTGTAGGAAAGTATTTGATCCGGAAGGTATACATATAACAAAATTTATGCAACACGAATGCTTAATTGACCATTAGCTCAGTGTTCACGGTCTTTTCCTTTCCAAGAGTGCACGAGGAATGGCAAAAGTAAGGCCTGTCTCCAAACGAGGGTGCCGTGTTAGTAAGTGCACGGTTCATCTGAGTGTCTGTTCATTAGTCATAACTACTATTTTCCTCATCACTTCATTATTTTTTGTTCCTATTTGTGTGCGTCTTAGTAGTATTGTATATTGTTTTTCTGATACATATACACTTAAACCTCAATATAATGAACACGGATGTAACGAAATATCGATTATAACGGTGTTAATGAAAAAATAGTGTTGCAATAGATACAGTGTAAGGAATAACATCTATAACAAATTTTCAAATATAACAAACTTATTTTCCTGTAAGATGCAGTTTTAATTAGGTCTGACTGTATAACTTTTCTTCTTTTCCATAACTTGTATTACATGCATTGTTTTTCTCTCTCTCTTGCCCTCTATTTGTCCTCACATTTAGCTCTCACTGCTGTTGCATTGCATGATAGGAGGTCTCCCTGATAGCTTTACCCTGTGGTATCTCCTGATGCTGTATGTACTATGTAATCCTGTGTCGAATAAACTTGAACTTGTGTCATAAAGAGATACCAGGTTCTTAAGCAACACCCTTCTGCTTCGTTATTGTTCCTCCTTTGCCAGTCGCATTGCGGAGAACCTGCAGGAGCACCTGCCGGCACTTGAGACTCTGGTGCTGACCAACAACCAGATCCAGAACCTGGGCGACCTTGACCCACTGGCCAGCATCAAGACGCTCACCTACCTCAGGTGAGCAAAGGGGTGTGACCTGCCTCTGTAGAATACAGTAGACTAATTTAGTTTGAGATTATGAGAAATTCTCATGAATATTACTCTGGGCAGCATACTAACTACCTTTCTGTAAGCATCAAAGACACGGAACACTGACGAAAAACATGGGGCCAGCACTTACAAAAGCTATGGATCAGCACCGACCAGCCTGTCTCAGTGTCTACTAACTACACTCAAACGTCGTTACAACGAACTCACATCTGCCACTGAAATACTTCTTCATATCACAAAATGCGTTATAATCCATAATTAAATAAAGTTTTTTCATTCCATTCTATCCATAATTTTTTACATTATATGGCAAAGCTATTAGTCACTTACTTCATTATAACCAATATTTTGTTATGTGTATCTGAATTTATTATATTCAGCTTTGAGTGTAGCGTTGTGATGTTTTCAACAGTGAAGCATTCGAACAGAAATGATCATCATTGTGAAGCGGTACGCACATTCCTTATTTTCTTTTGTTGCCGTCTTCATTTTCCGCTTTGCTCTAAGAAATGCATACCGGTTTCTCCGGCGTAGGATGCCATAACAATCACGGGCGAGAGAGAACGAAATTTTAATGTGAAAATCCGCATCACGAGGCGATTCGAGCTCTTGCATTTGCGAACTAAAGACGAGGTGTCAACTAACTGTCCAGGCATGCTACCAGGGCATAGTATAGCAAGGAGGTGGGAAAGGGAAGTAAGGTCAAGGAGGAGGGGAGAGTAAAGCATAGCATTGAAAGACAGAGAAAGAAATGAGAGAAATATTTAGACAGAAAGAGATAGAATGAAAGAAAAAGGGAGAAATGGGGAAAAGCATGAAAGAGAAAGACAGAATGAGTAAGAAATCAAAAGAAATGTATAAAGAGAGAAAAAACTAACTAATCATGAACGGAGACAAAAGTAAAAGGCGTACATAAAAGAGCAGAGAGGTGAGAAAAATACAGAAATGGGGGACAAAATAAAAAAGAAGAGTACACTCATACGTCAGTAGAAAACAATTGTTTCTTACACAAAAATAAGTTCGTTCTATCCAAAAATTCGTTACGAAGGTATATTCTTAGGACTATTACTATTTCGATGCTATTTTGTAATCACTTTGTTGTATCCAATATTTCGTTTATATCTAGTTATGTGTGCGTTTGAGTGTAGTATTCGTAAAACAGCCAGAGATTCCTAGGTGTCCATCAGCTCCGCTTTCTCGCTTTAGCATTCTACCTCTCGTGCAAGCAATGCTACCTACCTTTGTTTCAGGTGGGCATAGCAACGTCGTAGGCTGCTCTGTGTCATTACCAGCAAAAATTTTATATGTCAGCGATCGTACTGGTGCTCGTTGTCGTAGGTGTGCACGCTTGAGCGAGTATGGTGTGAAATGCACTGCATCCCAGGACAGCTAAGCCCCTTTTCAATGCCACGTGACAAAAATTGTAGTGCGGCGAAAGCAACCTTAAAGGGACTGATAACCGACAAAAGTGAATTGAGATAACCCCACTAGCAGACGGATTGTATACCGTATCACCCAGCACGAACCCTAGTTTTTTTATTAAATGCGAATTTGTATATTATTTTTTCCCTCAAAAGTACTTTTGGCGCTTCTGGCAGAAAAAAAAGTGAACATGCACATGTACCTACCACGTGGCCTTTTACAGTTGTAGTACGCTGTTAATTGTCACTATATAACAGCACATTTTTCATTATCATCTTTTGTAACATGAAGCACACTGATGCACGTTCGTTTGCACTGAGCAGAAAGTGGCATCACCTTTGCTAAACACATGACCCGAAACTCAGTAGCAGCAGCATGAACGTTGGTAGCCGAGGGCCTTGCGGCCTTCGAGATTGCCTCTAGGGACTAATTGCCAGAACTAATCACAGAGGCCCCAAGCACCTAGCTCGCAAGGCGATAGAGAGATTTCATGTGACGACGAGCATTCGGAAAACTCATTCTGCCGACTTTTTATATTCCGAAGTTGTCAAAAATGTCAATATGACAGTGGTCAACCGCAGTTTCACCCACTGCTGTGAAAGGAAAACCTCGAGCATAATGCAAGGAGAGCTAGCAGCTTTGCTATTGCTTCACAGTATTGCTGGAGGACATCTATGTACAGCTCAGGGACTTTCCTGATTGAAAAACACAGTCGAACCTTGCTACACAATCATTGCTTGTTGCCCTGGAAATGAAATTTCCAGTGCAACAAATTCTTGGTTCCTTGTCTGCAGTCCCTGGAGTCAATGCATAAGTATGTTCGCCACAAGGAACACCTTTTCTTCTGCTGTTCTGCTTCAACGAAATTCGATAATGCGATTCCAGGCTCATATATTTAGTGCCATGCAGTAAAGACAACCTTGAACATTTTCATGCATTTTAGAACATAAAATTATGCATACAGTGTCTAAATTGCGTGTTTGCAATACTAGAAACCACCACTGTTAACTGAGCATAGGGGCTGCCATTGCATGATAGTGAAGGCAATGAGACTGCCCTGCTTTTGCCACTGGTTGGAGTTGCTTCTCAGCCGCTCCAAAGCTGAATCTCAGTCACCCAGTTGTCCGCGCTTCAGCCTGGGCTGCAACCTGCGGAAGCGAAGCCTTTTCCAATGCCTTTTCCGATGCCAATGCTTTTCTTCGCTTGGCTGTAAAGGTCAGCAGTCAGAGTGACACTTCGTCTGCGTTATGAACGAGATCAGCCAGCCACGAATAGTGGTTGATGAACATTGTGTAGATGAAGGCACAATTCACGTCTCCACGATAGCACACCTGCGTCTCACCTTTGTCGGATACCTTGTTATCAGTGGATAGCTGATAATGTGGGCATGTTAGTGCAACTGGGCAGTTCATGTTGCACATCCGTGCCTCTGTTGGATTGTTTGCAGAAGTCGTTGTTCCAGCGCGCTTTTCAACATGGCATTACTCTTCGTGTGTGTGAATTGCGTCATGAAGCGGCTTTTTTCGGTGCTCTCGCCCATGCAGTTTGCTTGTGCTATGGAACTGTGTGCCAGTATCTTGGCAGCAAAAGGGAGTCCAGCGGCTATTCCTGCAAGTAACTGCTCGACTTGGGGATCAGAATCTGATTCTGTAAATGTCAGCCTGTCAGTATGAATTGTTACAAATTGAGATTCAGATTTTGATGAGGAAGCAAGATTTCGAAAGCAGTTTAGTGAAACAATGCTGACTAGGTAAAACATGGCTTTTTTTTCCTTATTTTCGCTTAGCACTGCTTCGTGCTCTTACTTTTGTATGTCTGTGAACTACACAGATGTTTATTGTAACACATAATTTTAGCAGTCATATAATTTTTATTTTATTTTTATCTTTCTGTTACACATGAAAAAATCATGTGCACGTAACTACACAAAAGATTTTTGTCGGTCACCAAACAAAAATTAGGCAATTTTTGTCATAGTTTCGTCTGAAGGATTTACTTCAGCAATAAAAATATCACATATTTGGGATGCATTTTGCGAAAAAAATTTACCCTCAAAGGGTTAACTTCTGCTGCTACAAATACTATGAAGTGTGAGCGCTCTATTGCGCCGTAGGAAACTCTGTCGAGAAAAATCAGCTTTCGGTTTCAGCATGAAAGAAGTCTAGCTCAGACCATCTGTTTTTTTCTTTTGTATTCTTTCTGATTTACCTGGCAGACAATCACATTTATTTTCAGCTCTCAGTTACATAAAACTGGGGCTGTGTGAAAAGCAAAATTTTGTGTGTGAATTGAATAATTTTCAATTAATTGTTTGCTGTTTTTGTAATTCAATGAAGCAAAATGACTGAGAAAGCTTGCAAAGGATCCTTCAGCATATTGTAAATTATATTCTAAAAAAAATTGTAACTTAGCTACGGTGCAACTGGGCACCACCGTATTAGGCTTATGAGAAAGAGAATTTCTCAGTCTTCAAATTTCCCACTTCAGTCAAGTCCTTCATTCAGAAAGAAGGGCGAAAAAAAAGAAAATGGTTTAAATTTGAAGGTAGCTTGAATTCAAGCAGCTTTAAGAGGAGATGCGGGTCGAAAAACGAGTTTTTTTTAAATTACCGATTTTTATTTTCACCTGTTTTAACAAGATTAGTACCTCTACTGTTATGAAAAAAATATTACAGGTCGAGACTTAACTGGAAATGCTTTAAAATTTTATCTAAAAAGCACAAGGTGCCTGTTAAAAGGTCGAAAGTGTGCATTCTTCAAACACCTTGCCGCCGATAATGCTCCGCCACTAGCCATTGTTGATCGCATGAGTCTAAGAGTCGAGCCTCACTCTTCAAATAACAAGAGTTTCTCTCGCTTATGCAGCACAAGAAATAATAACAATAATCACTCTTCTGCGCGTTTTTCGAGTGCCGCGACTGGCTTATCACATGGTACGAATCGGGGACCGCCATTGGCCGCAGCGGCCTGTATGTGCTGTGAAACTTATTTGCGGGGTCCATGTCTGGTCGAGCAGGGCAGGTGAACAATGCTTTTCTCGTGTAATTATCTCCGTTATGAATGAAAAAAGGCATTGCTCGCAAGTGAAAGCCGTTGTGCGGCGCGCTCTCTAGGAATAGGCTACGAGCAGCTGGTCGGATTTGCGGCAGTTGTGGGCTTGCAAAAGCCAATGCATCAAAGTCTTTCACACCCGTCGGCTGAAAAGTTCGTGATGCGGCAATGGATGACCTCAGCGCCAATCTTGAGAGGTCGAAAGAGCTCGCAGTGAGACAACTTAGCAGGGACGACATTGCCATTATCTACACAAACATGGCTGCAAAATGTCATGACACTGGACTTAGTTTGGATTTCGCAGTCCTGTCGAACTTCTTCCTAGCTTGCAGTTGGCACAAGGCTCTACCAGATGGAGCGGAAGTTTAGCAAGCGTTTCATGGCCCTGTCTGTGAGCGAAATGTCTGTGAGGAGTTCGGCTCGAAAACACCGAGAGGGACAAACTCATGGTGCTGGCGTATTTTAGTCGCAGTGGCACTACAAGAAGGATTGTTCTTTTTGGTGTGCAAATTTCATCTGATTTAATAATATCTTTCATAAGTAAAAACTCAATTTTAACTTTAAAACTCGTTTTTCTCAAAACACAAATTTTGCCATTTCTTCCAATGTGCCCCTCCTTTTTCGGGCATTTCTAGTGCTCGGATCTGCATGAAATATTGCCCAAATTTTTCCCAAAGTATGACAAATGCAATTATTAGTTTAAATTTCAATATTTTATTGTATAATAAAAAAAGTTGTATGTATACCTTTACAAGGGTAGGTGAAATATGGACTTTTTACGTCTATTATTTTTCTCGCGTACTAGATATTATGTATGTGCTTCCTAATGAGTTATTTGCACTCTACACTTTATTTGAAGCATTATGAACTATGAATGGTAAACAATTACAGAATATTAGGGATGAAAAGAGGGGGGGAGTGGGGGCAAAAGGGTTAAGGTTTTCACTTTGTCATGTTGCAGAGCTAAAGTGTGTAACTCGCAAGACAACTAATGATATAATTGAAATCAGCATAGAAAGTTCCATAAACAGCTCAAGTTTCATTGCTCTAGGGTGAATATTAAAGAAAAAGTGTCATCAAGTAGCATCTCCCCTTAAAATACATTGAAAACATAGTAGGCCAGTCACAAATTCAAAATTTGTTTGAAATTGCTGAGGGCTTGACTTATCAGATTTTATACAAGCAAGACTCAACTGTTCTTCGATTCAAGCATATGGTGGAATGCAGTTGTTTCTGTCAAAATAATTCGTAGTGCAGTTGTTGTTTTTTTAGTAGCGATGGCTGCAGTATACTGTGATGCACTGTTCATGCAACTACTATCAGCTGGTAATGGTTACGTGCTTGTAAAACACGGTATCATTTGTAGCAAAGGTTCCTTCATGTCAGACTGCATTCAGAACGCATACTCACTTCAGTTTGCTCTACTGGTAAAATGTCAGCGCTATATTTCGACCGGTAGTCACAAAGAAATGCTACATAGCTTTTTTTGGTTTGTCCCACCCCCCCCCCCATACCGGTCGTTTTCGCAGCCTAATGAGGAACCCGGTGACGGTGAAGCGACACTACCGCTCCTACATCATCTACAGGATCCCGCAGTTGAGGGTGCTCGACTTCCGGCGCATCAAGCAGAAGGTAAGCGCATCTCTTCACTCTCCTTCTGTGCTAGTGAGTCATAGTCGTGATGGGTTCACTTTTGCCGGCTGTAAGTGTCGGCAGTAGTACAGGGATGTCTTATCAATCATCTCTTGACTACTTCAGATGTCAGCTATGTGCTGTGTAAGCAATTATTTGTGTCTGCTAGTCCACTCCCGGGACACTCGTGTACATTCAAAACTCATTACAACACAGTTGAAGCTTACTAGAAATCAAGTTCATTATGTCCGAAAATTCGTTAGAAAGGTTATTATTAACAGTGTATTTATTGCAAGAGTATTTTTCACTAGCTTTTTTATAACTGTAACGAGAGCAGTAGGCACGGAGCTCGAGTAGAGAAAAAAGACGCGCTGGGATCGCAGCTTTGCATTCAGTTGGACCTTGCGCTAAATAAATCTCGTTTGCCGAGTCAACTCCTGCTTGTTCAACAACCCGTTTCAAGTGGTGGTAGTGCTGGGATACATCTGGTCCTCACCCTGGAACTTCGCAGTCGTACATTCCGACCACCTTCTGCCATGACTGATCCGGGACCGTCTCAGGCCGCCACTCCAGATCTCGCACCCGTACCTGTCTTATGTGCTGGCGGACTCCGGCAGCGCGACCCCCTCCCATATTTGGTGGCGCAGAGAATCAAGATGTGGACAACTGGATTGCCGAGTATGAACTGGTGAGCGCGTACAATAAGTGGAACGCAGCTGATAAGCTCACAAATGTGACTTTTTACCTGACCGACGTGATAAAACTATCGTACAGGAATCATCAAAATAATTTCAGTACCTGGTCGAAATGGGCAAAAACCCTCTCGAAAGTCTTTGGCCGTCCTGCTGTCCACCGCCTTCGTGCTGAACAGCAGCTTGCGTGGCAGAGTACAGAGAACAAATGAGACTTTCACGAGCTACATCGAAGATGTGCTCTTGCTCTTTCTCTGCAAGCTCGTCAGCCCGACTCTGGATGAGGTGGGCAAGATAAAAAACATCATGAAAGGAATCGACGACGGTGCATTCCAAATGCTTGCTGCGAAGAGTCTCCAGACGGTCGCCAAAGTGATTCAGCTCTGCCAAAGCTATGATGAGCTGCGTAAGCAACGTGCTTCCACACGTTGCGCTGCTCAAGGCACCGCAGACCTCTCATCCCTTGACTATCGCCATGACACCGCCGACCACTCCACGTTGATGCCACTCATAAAGCAATTGATACGCGAGGAGGTCGTCCGGCAGATATCTATAATCACCAGAACTACAGAGCCTATGGCACCCTTGTCGCTTTCGCTTTGTCAGGTCATTGAATCGCAAGTTGCCGAAGCATTGCCGCCAGCTCAGGCTTCACCATCTGTTACCGCGCCACTAACATATTCAGCCACTGTTGCTCGGCCACGTGCTCCATCGTCTCCGGCTATCTACGAAGCAACTCGCCACGTTTATTCGTCGACGCTACCTGCCCGCCCGTTGACCGTCCCTGTCTCCGGCTGTACACGAAACAACTCGGAACTGTTTATATGACGACGACTGCCTGCACGACTGTTTACAATGCCTTATTCAGCGAATAGTGCCCCTACCAGTCAGCCAGTGATGCTCTCCAGATAATCGGCCAATATGTTTTTCATGTGGCATCCCAGGCCACATAGCTCGTCACTGCCGTCGTCGCAGCTTCCCTTCTCATGACATTGCAGGGGCCTCACACTAATGCCCACTCAGTCGCGATATCCCGTTCCTGCCAATCCACCTCTAGATGTACGTCCCTGTCGCCGACCATCCGGCTCAAGCCGTTCGCCTTCTCCTCGTCGTCGATCTATTTCTCCAATGTTATGTCGCAACAGCCCACCGCGAGGGGAAAACTGACGGGCGCAGTTCCGGAGGCTAGAACTGCGTTGGCAGCGAAAATTTCAAGACCTAACTGCTGTCCCTCGAACGAAATCGAACTCCATATTGATGGCATTAAGGTGCACGGACTTGCTGACCCTGCAGCTGCCGTATCTGTAATCGGCGAGAAACTGTGCCGAAACTTGAAGAAAGTGACCACTATACTTACCGACCTATCTTTGCAGGCAGCTACGTCCCACCATGTTAAGCCTTCAGGTGCACTGCACGAGTCCTAATTCAAGGTGCGATGTACGTCGTTGCATTTGTAGTTTTATTCCATTCTTCGCATGACGTTATCTTTGGATGGGACTTTCTTTCGTCAAACTCTGCTTTGGTCGACTGTGCTCGTTCCAAACTCGCGTTATCTGTGCCGTGCTATGACCCCAATGACGGCGCTTCGTGTAGGGTGTTTGCTTCTTCTGACGTTGACATTGCGCCTTTCTCAGCTGTTGTTGTTTCGGTGTCGTGTGCCTCTCCTCCGAAATCGCCTGTGTTGTTTATGTCATCGGTCACATCTGCATGCCGTCGAAATTTCATGCTTCCGTTTGCTGTCATCGTTCTTCGCAACGGTCTCGCTGTCATTTATGTGTGCAATCTCTCGGACAGCTCGTCACCCCTACTACATGGAGAAGGCCTGGGAAGCTACAAACCTTATGAGTGCATTCTTTCAGCTACTATACCCGATTCTATGGTTTCGCTCCCAATTTGTGCTGTCACTCCTACCAACGTGCCTAATGATGTTCTGGACATCTCGGATGCCATCAACTCTGAGCTCGCACCAACTCAGTGCCAAGAGATTATAAATCTTCTACTCTGTTTTCGCTCTTTATTCGATCGTGACCAGTCAGCTTAGCGGTCACTTACCGTATTGACACCGGTCAATAAGCCCCGCTGAGACAGCGTCCGTATCGTGTGTCATCTGCTGAGCGCCATGCCATCGACGAACAAGTGGACTACATGTTCAATTGTGGCATCATTGAGCCCTCCAACAGTCCCTGGGCTTCCCCGGTTGTTCTCGTCAAGAAAAAAGACGGATCCATATGGTTTTGCGTTGACTACCGCTGAGTGAACAAGATAACGTGCAAAGACGTATACCGTCTGCCTCGCATCGATGATGCTGTGGACTGCCTACTAGGAGGAGAGTTCTTTTTTTCGTTAGATTTACGCTCCGGCTACTGGCAGGTGCCCACGGCATAGGGTGACTGCCTGAAGACAGCCTTTGTAACACCGGATGGACTATATAAATTCACCGTTATGCCCTTTGGCCTCTGCAATGCGCCTGCCACTTTCGAAAGTATGTGCAGGCCCGTGTACTCAGATTTTGGTGCACGTTCAGGTGGTCGAAATTTCCGGAGCCCTCCACTACGGCGTCTCTCATAATCATATGGTGGTTTTGGGACTTTAAACCCCACAAATCAATCAACTTTCGAAAGGATGAAGGATACTATCCTTTGAGGTCTGAAATGGAAAATATGCCTCTGTTATTTGGATGATATTGTGGCATTTTCAAGCATCTTTGCAACCCACCTCAGCCGCCTCGAGCAAGTTCTTACGTGCCCTTCCACGGCGGGACTTCAACTTAATTTGAAGAAATGCCACTTCGGCGCTCGCAAGCTTGTAATCCTCGGCGATGTGGTTTCTGAGGACGGCATTCTTCCGGACCCTACAAAACTTAAAGCTGTCGCGGTGTTCCCAAAACCAACCACCATCAAAGAGCTCCGAAGCTTCATCGGCCTATGTTCGTACTTGTGGTGCTACGTCCGCAATTTTGCCTCAATTATCGCCCCTTTGACCAATCTTCTTGCCGGAAGTTCTGATTTGTCATCGTGGTCGCAGGCGTGTGATGATGCATTTCAGGAACTCTGACGGCTCCTCACTACGCCTCCCATACTTCGACATTTCCATCCGTCTGCTCAACAGAGCTTCATACGGACGCTGGTGGTGTCGGGCTAGGAGCCATACTGGCCCAATGCAAGGATGGCTTTGACGAGTACGTCGTCGCCTATGCCAGCCGCACCCTCAGTGAAGCCGAGATGAATTACAGTGTCACTGAAAAGGAGTGCCTCGCCATTATTTGGGCAATCGGAAAATTTCGGCCTTATTTATATGACGTCCGTTTGATATTGTGACATACCACCATGCGCTTTGCTGGTTATCTTCACTAAAAGACCTAATGGTCGGCTCGCTCGTTGGGCATTGCAGTTACGGGAATTCGATATCCGTGTTATCTACCGTTCTGGCCGGAAGCATTCTGACGCCGATGTCCTGTCACGCTCGCCGTTGGCATCAGAGCCTGTCTACTCGCCTATCTCCACCAGTGCTGCCTTGGCCATCAGCATTTCGGGCATGCCATCTGAGCAACCCAAAGGCGCTTGGATTTCTTCCCTTTTGGACTTTCTCTCAAACCAGACGCCCGCTCCAGTTTCTAGGACACTTCGCCGTCAAGCACAACACTTTGCTATTCGGGATAACCTGCTTTACCAAAGTGGTTGCTAGTCATTCCCCGACATCTCCGCTCTGACATCTGCGCCACGTTCCACGATGATGACGCAACGTGGTCACGCCGGTGTGTTAAAAACATACACTCACTTGCAGCTGCGGTACTGCTGGCGCGGTATGTACCGTTTCGTTTGCCGTTACGTAAGGTCCTACCTTACGTACGAGCGACGCACGATGCCTGTTCAACATACTACCGGTCCCTTGCAGCCGTTGCCATGTGCAACACGAGTTTTCGATCGCGTCGAAATTGACGTTTACGGTCCGCTTCCCTATACTTCGAGTAGCAACCGCTGGGTCATTGTCGCTATCGAACCACCTAACGCAGTACGCTGAAACAGCTGCTTTACCTTCTGCTGCCGCAAAAGACCTTGCATGTTTTATACTGCAAAACCTGGTTTTAAGGCATAGGAGCACCTCGAGAGTTACTAAGCGACCGCGGCCGCGTTTTTCTCTCCGATGCCATCAAAGCATCGTTGAGCGAGTGTCTCATCATACACCGCACTACCACAGCCTATCACCCGCAGACTATTGGCATGACAGAGCATTTTAATTGTACACTTGGAGATATGCCGGCCATGTACACTTCATCCGACCAGTCAAATAGGGATAACATACTAGCCTTTTGTGGCATAAGCATAAAGACTGCAACGCAAAGCACCACTGGATTTTTGCCTTTCTTCCTTCTTTGTGGACTGCGAGCCATCATCAACAATGGATCCTATTCTTCCTTATCGAACGGACCCTTCAGAGTTGACAACCGTTTCACGAGCAGCAGCACACGCTGAAGAATGTCACAAGCTTGCTTGTGCGTTCACGTCACATGACCAGACGCACCAAAAACATCGCCACGACAGCGTCAACCACGCCTATGAGCTTTGCTCCTAACTCACTGGTGTGGCTACAGATTCCTTCTACTCCTCGGGACTCTCTCACAAGCTTTCATCCAGGCACCATGGTCCCTATCGAGTTGTATGCCAAACATCGCCTGTAAACTACCTTGGTCGAGCCGCTGGACGCATCTCCGGACAAGTGCCGTCAGGGACAAGAAATCGTACACGTCTCTCGGCTCAAGCCGTATCATGACCCTTCTGTGTACACCTGTCCTTAGGTCCCCAGGATAGCTCCCTCGTCGCTCAGTGGTGATTGTAACGAGAGCAGTGGACACGGAGCTCGAGTAGAGAAAGAAGAAGACATGCTGAAATCGCAGGCTTGCATTCATTTAGCCCTTGCGCTAAATAAATCTCTCGTTCGCAGAGTGAGCTCCTGCTTGTTCTACACCCCGTTTCATAACCAATATTTCGTTGTATCTCTGTTTATTATATCGAGGTATGAGTGTAGTACTTCAACGTATGTGTACCTTGAAATGCCCCTCTCAAGGCATCATCATTGTGAGCCTGACTGCGCCCACTGCAGGGCAAAGGCCTTTCCCGTGTTCCGTCAATCAACACAGTCTTGTGTTTGTTGTGGCCCTGTTTTACCCGCAAACTTAATCTCATCTGCCTGCCTAACTTCCTGCCTCCCCTTTGCCCGCTTGTCTTCTCTTGGAATCCTACTTGGCTACTCTTGATGACCTCTTGCCTTCACGATATTTGCCGCTGTGCATGCTTATTTCTTCTTGATTTTGGCACTACGATGTCGTTTTGAATTACAGCCGCCTTACAGTTCAGTCAACCAAAGCATGAGGCAGAATTTCATATCTGGCGCTCAACAGTAATAAAGAAATACATGGAGAATAACCAATCTATGTGTGGAGCGGCTAGTACTTGTTTGAAGTCTTCTATTGCTACATCTCTTTCTGCCCTGATGTTTCAAAGAAGCCTCGTTTGTCACCATCTGTAGGAACGGCTCGATGCCCAACAGTTGTTCAAGGGCAAGCGGGGCAAGCAGCTCGAGAAGGAAGTGGGCGTCGTGAGCGGCGGAGGCGCCGCTGCCACCCGCAGCAGCGGCAGCAGCGCATCGGCGCAGCCCCCACCCCCGGGGTCAGGACCGACGCCACCGGCTGCCTCCTCAAGCCGGAGCAGCCAGCTGGAGGCCCTCAAGCAAGCCATGTCACGCGCCACCACCTTGGACCAAGTGGAGCACCTCAGCACGGCCCTGCAGTCGGGCGCACCCCTGACACCCACGTCCAAGTCCTCGTCCTCAAGCACGAGGCCGCCAGGAAGTGGGTGCTACTATTGAGGGGGCACTGTCCTCTTTCTCTCCTATTTATCCTTTCTCTTGCCGCTTGCCCTCACCTCTTTCTTCTCTCTCTCACTCAGCTTTTTTTCTAGCATTTGTTCAAGCAGTAGAACTGAAAACGATGACCGAAGGAAGAGACAGACATGCGCAGAGGGACATCTGTGTCTGTCTTCTCTTTGCCGTCATTTTTTCAGTTATGCTGCCCAAAGCAGTGCTAGATATGAGCCAACTGTAGTAGACTCTCGGTAAACAGAAGTCTCTTATATGAAACTACTGCTTAAACGGTACGATCTAGTACTAATATGATTGGTTTATGCTTGATTTCTGCACCCCTGCTCATCTCTCAGTAAACAGAACTCCTGTTGAACAGAATGCATCGTACTAATTGCTTCACGTTTCATGTCAACGAGAGTCTACTGTAGCTGCGTTAATACCATTCTAAATTTCTTTCATTCTCGTAATCTAATATAGGGCTTATCTGCCCTTGCTAGTATTGAGGACTCACATACGTTTGCAAACACTCTTTGTCTCGAGTCTGCTTCTCCGTTCTGTCTGGCAGACAGAAATCGAAGCGCATTAGCTCATTTCTGGCACGTTCGTGCTTCACAGCACCAAAGCAAGCAGAATGTGTAAGTAGTGAGGACCAAGGGCTCGTAATGCTTCATTCTTAGCATGGGTTAAAAGAACCAAAAGCTATATTTCATTCTTGTTTTTCACTGTCACAGCAGGAAATATACAGCAAGGTCAAACTCGGGAAGGAACCTGGTCACTGCTTTGCTGTGTTGTCACAGTGGTGACCTGTAGTAGCTATCGTCGAGATACACATCATAGGGACGGCCCGCTCATGTATGGGTCCTCTCACTTTAACCTGTCGCATCTCATTCAGCCCTGAACCTTGTAACTTCATGCAAAGGGGATTTGCCTGAAAAGAATATCCCCAGGCCACATTTTCGTCTGTCTACTGAAAATCCCCAGGAGTCGTCACGGAAGTGCGAGGTCCACTTCAGTCAAGATGCAAGTTCTTTTCCTGCGCTCAGTGGTGCATAGAGTAGTTAGGCTTGAAGTCAAGGTGCTGTAGTGTACTGCGCAATTCAGCCATGCTTTCCGGGTGGCCAAAGCGAAGATCTCTTGCAGGTGCTGCTGCGCCAGGCCATGTGCTGAGCTGCTGCATCCAACAGAGGCAGCACTGCAAAGCGTTTAGGAGCTGTGAAGCTTATCGATGCACCATCGTTAACTTTGTGCTGTGTTGCATGTGGAACTGCTTGCTGTCCTCGAGCACTCCGCTGTCCTTTCATGCAGGGCTGCAATGTTGGATATGATGTGGTCACATTCTTTTGTGTCGTGCATGTGCATGCAAAGGGCATTCTGGGGCTACGGGGCATAACGAAACTGGGTGTTGATTCAATACAAGAAACCCTGACTCTTCACAGAGGAAGCAGCGCAGGTTCATAACTATCACGTCTATGTTGTTTTTTTTCTTATTCACACACACCTGGTGTTTATGGGAATCCGAGAGAATATTTTTGATAGCAAAATATGTACAGTAAAATGCCACTTGAACGAATGATGCTTCATAAGCTATTCAGTTTTATGAAGCATCATTGAAACAAATGGTAACACACTTCACTTACACGAAATTCAATGCAGAGCTCAATTAAATTCTGTGAACATAGTCCATGCCATCATTTGATGCCTCCCATGTCAATTTGATCACTTATCAAGTACAGCCTCACTTTTTCTAGCATATTTTCACCGTAGCCGCTGCGATCAGCTTCGCCAGCGGTGTGCCACCAGAGCTACTAACAGAGGCCCTAATTTTAAGTTGACAGTGGCATTACCATGAGACAGTGATTCTCGATTGCCTTAATCATTGAAGAGTATGCACAAAAAGTTCTAGCTAAATAAGCACAGATGTGCTTAGATAAAGTGATGTTTTGTGCGAGAGAAGGTTCATAAAAGCTTGGACAAAGAAACTCAGTTCGTGACCACTGCTTAATATCACTGCATTCACCACAACATGCTTGTTGAGCATGTGAATTCATATGCAATCAAGCAACTGGCAAACAGATCGGTTGAAATTTAGTATGACTACCTGAACTTTCCTTTAGCGTGCGATAACAAGCTGCAACATGCCGACAATTTTTTTCCCTGGAGTATCTTGAAATTTGTGCAAGTGAACTTGTATTGTACTTGCTTGCTGTACAACCAATTGAATAAGTCAGACTCTTGAAACTCGCGTTCCTGGCGTGTGCATGCTCTGGCTAAAGGCTTGGCTTGCCAGTGCAGCCAAGCGTTCACAACTAGTGAAGACTAAATAACACAAGTTGTAAAGAAGCTAATGAAAAAATATTCCACATTGGTATGGCAGTGTAAGGTGTTTTTTTTTACTCATATGCCAAGGCAGGAAGAGAATTTGTGCGAATTTCTGTCACCACTTTTCTTCTTGTCTACTTTTACAGCGGAGGATGTTGAAATGGAGGAGATGAACGGCCACTGAAGGGATCCCAAGATCATTCCGGAAAAAGTCGTTGAAAGTTTTGTGTCCTCTCAAGTCTCACCATGATTCACAAAGCCCCCCCCCCTCCCCATTATACATATATTTTTTTTCTTTCAGTCGCTTCTACGCTCTCTGCTGGCCAAGGTGACGTAAGAAGCTTTGTCTCGTGTGCACATTTTGAAATGACTGCATGCAGCTGCTCCATCCGTTTCCCCAATTTCCTTAACAACTCAAAAGTGCTGACAAGAACAGATACGGCACGTTTGGTTTATAATCTTGCGAGGCCAGCTGCAGAGCAGTGCGAGAAGCGGTGTCACTCGTGAAGCTAATAAATTTTCAATACCAGTCTTATATTTCTTTGTTATTTCTTCTGTGTTACTGTTATCTACTGCGGTGTTGCCTGTTGTATAAGCTGCTGTGTTCTTGTTGCGAGTGCTATCCCAAGTCATCACCTCAACCCTTGGACATCATTTGTTATTGCTTAGTGCTGGTTCATTGGAGTACTTATTACCTAAATTGGGAAATGTATATTGAAATACACTCAAATCTTATTTTGACAAAGTTTATATTATTTATTATTTATTTATGTAGTGATACTGCAATCCCCAGGGGGGATTTAAGCACGGGTGGAAATACATCGTTGTAGAAAAAAAAAATTCAGGCAGCAAACTAAAGAAGGGTAGCAAACATTGCTTCCAAACAATACAATACAAATATATCAGTTAGTTGCATCTTACACGGAATCAGTTTGTTATATCCAAGAATTCTTTGTAAAAGTATATTCTTAACACTGTCTAGTGCAGTACTACTCTTCATTCACTTTATTTCAACAGATATTTTGTTATATATGAGTTGGTTATATTGAGGGTCGAGTGTACAGTGTGTTCTATAAACATCGCCAGAGTGATGCATATCTTGCGATAATACGGTACCTATGAAAGTTCCATGTACTGAGATAATTAACACACTTTTTGTGCTTAGTATATGCTCAGGTTTCCATTGTAACTGCTCGTTGTACTGGTCTTTACTACTGGTCTTTACGATAAAGAAACTTAAGCGCTGCCCATCTCAAGGATATTGTTGGCGTTGACGTACCTATTTAGCATTAAATTGCTGTACTGACATGCAATGCTAACCGCAATGCCAGATGACCCCACAACACATTGTAGGTGTGTTCAGTTTGCATGCATCACTTCGAACCAAGCCAGAGCAGGACACAAGTAGTATGGAAACGGTGCATTTCGGGTGCAGTGGCACTAGGGGCAAATAGAAATGTTTCGATTTGACATGAGCTTCACTTTTGCACCATTCGTGTGAGTTCTAGAGGCTGCAAACTGCATGTTATTTCAGTGTCAGAATTACGGACAAATGTTAGGCTGTGTACGTGCCGCAAATGTGTTCAGATTGTGTCTATACTGGTCTGCTGCGTAGTTTGGTTACAGTAGTTTGGTGCACTGCTGCTTTGCGCTAACCCAGCGCTGTCATCGGCAGGTGACATCATCAGAGTAGTGAAAACTGTTATGGTGCGTCCCCTCGTAAGCTGATTCAAATGGTGCAAGTGAATGGAACAGACCTTGTACATGTTTCTGTAAGGAAGGTGCCTGGATTTTTATCCCAATTTTTGTGTGTGCTATACTAGATAAGTGCAAAAATACTTGCTTACTTAAATTTAAATGCACAACAAAGAGCTCCGAGCGGCTAAAATTAACCTGAAGTTGACACACTGCATAAAAACTTTGTACTACCTTCTACAGCCTCTATGTTTGTTTGTTGCCTAAGAAATCTTGGCTCATACCCACAAGGGGAGTTGCCCGCACTGTACTTTATAACGGAAATTTAAATACAATGCTTGTTAAAGGAGAGAAATCAGATAAGAACGAGATGTTTGGTTGCATACTGTTTATTGCGTGTCCCGCATTTCGTTTTTACTCTCCTCGTGTCACTAGCGGGCTGAGTAAAATAAATTTTGAACTACTTGCGCCATTTCTCATATCTTCTTAATTTGGCAAAGGCAAGGCGTTGTATGCGCATAGTGTCCTTGTTTTTATAATGGTTATACCATTGACAATTTCTCAATTGCTACAGTGAACACCTTATTGCTACTGCAGGTTAAAGGCTTGTTTTTGGCATTTACGGGCATGTTTAGTTGTGTACCTCTTGACATTTGCAAGGTGTCCGTGACTCTTCCACAGTGTTGAACAAACGTTTACTGGGGACATGTGCATAAACGTCGGATATCTATCGTTAGACTGCAAAGCAAGACACTTTTGAAAGCTGCAATAGGTGACCAGTAATACGGGCAATCGCAGGGAACCGTGGGATATGACGGCTTCCGGTTCGATGCACCAGGCAAGTTAGCAGCGGCACGCGTGCATTTTTGTACCGCTTCGTTGAAAAAAAGCATTTTTCCGTGCAATGTCAGTGCTTTATAAATTGGTTTTTTGTTTCTGCTAACTGTGACTACGACGAAGACAAGCTACGAAAGCCATGAACGGTAAGAAAACTTTTTTACCGCACTAAAATGATCTGCAATGCTTTTGTGCAGCTGGGGATATACTGTCAGTTTGGCTAGCAGATCACTCAATACAGAAGACAATTTTCATTGTACGATACGTTACTGCAGAGAAAATATCACCATTTTAAAGATATCACCAGATGGGGATGACTGCATGTAGCAGTGTTCTGAGAGTTCATTTCGGGGTTGCTGCTTCGGCCGACATCGTCGGTCGATCGGCATGAAGCACAGCACTTATTGAGCGTGTTGGGATATTTTTTTTTTTTTTCTACCATTCAGTGCGCTATAAGATGCATTTCTTAGTAGAAGCCAGATGCTTATTAGAACGCTGATTTTAATCAAGCTGTGAGGCACGGCGGAACATAAACAATACAGTCAGACATATAATCGCCAAATAATCGAAACCCTGCGCTTGTTATACGCAGTTCTCCCTTTGCGTGCCGTCCTGGCGCACAGTTTAACCAAGATAAACGCAAATGGACTCGTTCCAGCGCTTCGTGTAAACTTACTCTTGAGTGAAGCTTTCGCGTTTTTTGTTACTCGTGAAAAAAAAATAGAGGAGGCGCTGGTGAAGCTTTTTGCATTTTGATATGGGTACAATGGGCGGCGCTCATCTCATATGGCAGGTAGATATCGCCACGTGTTTGCGTAATATCTTTGCTAGGCGCACCTGTGCGACAATTTATTTCTCCATACAATATTCTCGGCAAATTCATGCATAAGCTTTTTATTAGTGCGAAGTGCACACGTACACTTGTGATAAAATGGTCTTCCCACACTCTTGGCTTCCAACGTTTGGTACTCAAAGTCTACCTGTCACTGTGGCTCTCTTCACAGCCGCGGTCCACCTCATTTTAATTGCGAAGCATTTCTTAGGCGAACTTCGCCGACTTTGAGCGTATCTATCTAGCCGCCTACGACTTTTAGCTCTCCTGGCTGTTTCGATTATGGTATCGATACCAAACTTGGTATGGCATAACATAAATGTATGAAGAACATATTTGACTAGTCATAACATGAAAATCATGACAAATATGTCATGATTTACATTCATGGTCTTGCAGCTCGTGCAGTGGTTTCGTTCACATGGCATATTGCAAAACTGGTATAGTATGGCATGATTGCATGGCGAACACAAGCACCCGACCCTAACATGAAAATCATGACATTGTGCTTGTCATGTAACATGACTACATCCCACGCTCAAGATGCACTCGCGGCCATTTCGCTAGCGTCACATATACCAAATTTGGTATTACAGCTGGTACGTGAATGGTTGACGAAGGTATGTGAGTAGTGCAAACATGATAATCATGAGATGCGTGTCATGTAACAACATGACTACATGCCATGCTCAGGATGCGCTGGCGGCCGTTTCCCTAGCTTCACGTATGCCATATTCGGTATTAGGTGACGCCAATGAATGACGAATGTATGTGACTGGTGCAAACATGATAATCATTATTTGGTATTACGTGACGCCAATGAATGACGAAGGTATGTGATTGGTGCAAACATGATAATCATCAGATGCGTGTGATGTGAGAACATGACTACATGCCACAGTCAACGCCCCAATACATTTCGACGTGACGCGGTGGGCGTGCTCGCCGGCGTTCATTTTGTCGTGTCACGCCGGCGTTGCCACGCCAGGCGCAGGTCCTGCCCTGTCTGCCACGTTGCTTTGACGCATGCGCGTTTGAGCGCGTCCAGCGTCCCTCCGTGATGAAAAGAGGGAGACTCAATGTTGTCTGGGTAACGCATCGACGCGAAAAGGCAGCATGTCGCATTTAAAGCCGGTTGCCGTCGGGCCGCACCGACGGACGCTCGTCGCGCCTGGCGTCAGACTATAGACGTACTCGTGTTTTGCTAACGTAGCGTCGCTGTGCTCTGCGTGCGCGCGCGTCAACGCTACATTGGAGTATATTGGGCCCTTCATGGTGCACTCGCGGCCGTTTTGCTCGCTCCACATACACAAAATTTGGTGTTACGCGACGTCATTGGATGACGAAATATATGAATGGTGCAAACATGATAATCCTGACACGCGTGTCCATGTAAGAACATGACAACATACTACGCTTATAGCGTGCTCGCGGCCGTTTCGCTAGCTCCACTATAAACTAAATTTGGTATCACGTGACGTGAATAGATGACGAAAGTAAACGATCGTGCCATGATAATAATGGCACGGAAGTCATGTACGGCATCATTTACCTTCAACTTGTAACGTTGTGCTAATTTTAAAGTGACATATCAACATTTCTCATTCGTGCTTCGCACACGATCGATTCGCACTGTACGTACGTGGGATCTGCCATTTTTTCTTCTTTCTTCGTTTCTTGGGAATCGATACGTATGCATTTGCCTTTCACGCCCAAGTTGGAGCAGCCATCGGCTGAACAACCGACCAGTTTATCAGCACGAAGATAAACGGGCGACCGAGCGCGTGAATCCCGAATAATTGAGGCTTGAGGCGAAACGGTTCGCCATCGTCTGCTCTTGTTGAACCGGAAGCTCTTCTCGAACCGGAAGCAGCAGACGACGCTCTCGTTTACTGGTTATCTGCAAAAACATCTATGTACTTTAAGTGCACGTTAATAAGCCCTAATTGGTCAATATACCCATTTGTCGTGCACACGTTACTGTTGTGTGCGAGGCAAGAATTGCCACCTACTGCCAGGCTGCGAACAACCCAATTTTCCTGTGCTCATCAAGTCTGTCATGGTAGTGAGGGAAATGAAGTGGAAGTTCCCCTGACACATATTGCATGGTTTTCGGCCCATAAGGGTAATCTCTCGTCTTGCCCAATCCGAACGAGAGGGCTCACCAGCTAGCCCGCGGCGGTGAGCGGCCCTCTCAGAGGGGTAGCGAACGGGGATGTATGAACTTCAAGGATCCATCGATTGCATTTCACGAGATCACCACATCTTATAAACTAGGGCGCATATCGAGTTTCCCCCCTTCCGCACCCTAAATTGACTAAAGGACAAGCAGTTACTTCGGCAACCATACTGCACAGACTCGACCCAAATTTCTCACCCCACTGCCCGCACGGTCATCACGAGTACTGTAATTTCGAACACGTGCTATGGTTGTGCCCCTTTAACTCGGGGTCACAACTACCAGACCAAACCAACCAAACCTCCTGGGAGGCTGCCACGCGCAGCACGGAACTCGACCACAGAACACCTACCACCTAGCAGTTGACTCGACAACCAACCCCTGACCGTCCAGACTCCAGAGAGCCCGGATGGATGGATTGATGTGGCTATACCCTTTAGATCGGGCGGCGGCTAACGCCATCTAGCCGTAATACTTAGTGAACCACCAACTGGATTTATCTTTTTTTTTTCTTTAAGTAGTGAAGTAGAGGACTGGTACTTTGCAGTGAATGGTTTAATTTTCACTCGTAGTCTTGACTTTAGCCACCAATCAGATAACCTCCTTCTAGTTAATTCTACCCGCTTAAAGTCTATTTTGCCCTCCCTGTCTCGAAACCCCAGTGGTTTGAAAAACTCTGTGCCATCATCCTGAACTATAGGGTGAAGCCCTTTACAGAACATTATCAAGTGTTCGGCAGTTTCCTCCTCCTCTCCGCATGCACTGCATACCGTGTCTACCCCTTCGTATTTGGCCCGATATGTCTTGGTTCGCAATACTCCTGTCCTGGCCTCAAACAGTAGAGAAGCTACCCCGAGTATTATCATAGATCCTTTCCTTGGTAATTTCCTGCTGAAAAGTTCAATAGATCTCTAGTGCGGACTTCTTAATCATGCCAATTCTCCACATGTCAGTCTCCGGTTTCCTTCACCTTCTTCTTAACTGATAGTTCTTTTTGGTTTGGCCCCCTGCTGTTTTCTAAGTATTTACCCGTCAATTTCCTGGTTCACTTCCTCCATCTTGTATCGACATTCTTCATGTACAAGTAGCTGAAAACCTTCCTAGCCCAACGCTCCTCCCCCATTTCTCTCAATCGCTTCTCAATTTTTATTTTGCTGCTAGCATCCCTGCCCTCAAATGATGTCCATCCCATATCACCTTGTACTCCCTGATTTGGTGTATTCCTGTGAGCTCCTAAGGCAAGCCTACCTATTTTACGTTGCTTATAATTTCTAATCTTGCTTGAACTTCTGATCTCAAGCACAAGACCGCATTGCCAAACGTCAGACCCGGAACCATGACCCCCTTCCATATTCCTCTCACAACATCATGCCTATTGTAATTCCACAGTGCCCTATTTTTCATCACTGCTGCGTTACCTTTAGTCGTTACGTATATTTCGTGTTCCCTTACGTACTCGGTCCCATTGCTTATCCATACGCCCAGATATTTGTATTTATCTGTTATCTCTAGCGTGACCTCCTGTATTCCTAAGCTCACTACCTTCATCATCATTAAAAATAATGACTGCTGATTTTTCCTTACTGAACTGAATCTGAAAAATAGGGCCGGGACATCGCCGAGAGACTCCACCGTCCCGGCACCATTCCTGGGCGGAGCCACCTGGCTGAGCTAGAGGGGCCTCCGGTCCCGTCCAGTCTCTGCCACCTTTGGACGAAAAATAAAGTTCTCACTCACTCACTGGGAAGCCGCATGCAGCATTGTGACTGCACTGCATTGTGACGCGCTTCTTGCGCGAATACTGCTGTTCCGCACATATTTTTTTATTGGCCACCACAGCCGAAGCTTTCGACCGCAATTCAGTGGCGTTGTTGAACCACGCAGCAGCCTCGAACTTCTGCAGTTTTTTGGAAGTTTTGTGAAAAGGGGCAATGCGCGATGTGAATGCGTTCAAGTAGCAGACGCCATCAAGGCGGAAACTTGTGCGCTCAGCGTTCTTGATGATGATAGCGTTCGCTACGCGCGTTTTCACGGCAATGGGACGCAGAAAAATATCAAGCGTGCGGTCGTCGCAGCTTTGTGCGATGCAGCAATATCAACCAAAATGCATCACGTGATCCGCGTTATCGTCAAAATTCCATGCCGCTTTCAAAGCATTCGCGCACGCTGCCACTACAGTGTGACCAGCGGACTGCTAAAACAGCTGATGACCCAGAGACTGCGACACGACATCGTAGAAGCCGTACTACAGACGTGCTCGAATCGAACGGCAAGGTAATTAAATCAGGCCTCAGCTTGACATCGCCTTAGGTTTCTAAAGAAGCAGCTGCTAAGAAAGGCGGACCACGCGGCTGCCTCGAGCGAGCGAGCGGCAGGCAGCCGCCGTTTCCTCACGAATCACCATTTCCAACATTTCCTGTTTCGACGCGTTCCTTTTGTTTTGGTTTTCGTTTTGGCCCCCCCTTCTCGCCATTGCTGCTGCTGCCGCCGCCGCGGGCTCTCTTCGGCGCTGGCTTCTCGGGGCGGAAAAGATATGGGTCTGGACCGAGGCCCGTCGACAACGACGCTGTGAAAACCCCACTGTTTGGCGCCAACGCAGCTGGGAATAGCGAGGGCCTGGGCCTAGATGAGAAGACGGCACGACTCTGGCCGCGTGAGTGTTTATGCGGACACCTCAGCCGTCTCGGCGGCCGAGGTCGTATAATACGCACTGCTACACACATCCCGTCGACGGGCAACTAGGTTGCGCGCTTGGTCGAGAGCGATACTATTTGTGCAATTAAGGGTTTCTCGGTTTTCCGCCGTCTCCGCGGAAGTAACTCCGTGTCGGGGAGGCATCGTGCTTTAGTGCGTGCTCTACGGCGTCAAGCGCTAACCCTCGGAAAGAAATTGAAATGCCTTGGCAGATGATTTCTGTGGAGGGCCAGTGGTGGGGCCAGTCAAAAGGTAGAGGCCTGTTTTCTTTTCATCTTTATTTGCTTTGTCGCCTTGTGCTGGGACGGTGTGACGCGATTGCCTCGTTGCAAGTCGATAACGAGTCGTTGCCGTAATGGTTCCCAGCACGGCCGGGGAGAGTTTTTTTTTTTTTTTTTTTTTTTTGCTCGTTTCGAAAGGGGCGACTGTCGCGTACTTCAACTGGTCTCCCTGATCGTCCCACGCTTGACGACTTGTCGTTTCGTCGGTGGCCGTGGCTACCTTTTTTTGTATTTGTTTTGCCGTGTCGCAAAAGCCGAAACGGTGCCGTGATACGCAGCTGGTATTGTAGCGCGCCTGGGTCATGTGTGACCGCTCGAAGTTCGCGTGTTCTCGCTGTGCGAAGCGACGCGACAGTGAAATGACGTTCTGCATTCGGCTCAGTTGAGGTCACTCGTGCGATAGCGGAGTCAGTTGAGCAATTCAGGGAATTCGATTGCGCGAAAGGGACCGATTGATAATCGATAGAGGTCGAGTAAACACCGCTCCAAAAAAAAAAAAAAAAAAAAGAAGAAGACCATGGTGCAAAAGCTGCGGTAGTCGCAGGGGACTTTCGCAATAGAGGTGGGCTCAATTTGTTTCGAAATGGATACCCGTGGCCGCATGACTGTACGCTACACCGACCCGGTTGCAAATGCAAAGCTATGCGTTTTCGTACGTTCTATATCTTTGCGGGTATGTAGCGCCCGCTGCTATATTTATATGCTCCGTGTTGAGATATCTCGTCTCGTGCCGCAAATAACCCTCTAGCCACATCGGGCACTCGCAAACTGTTCGCTTGTAGGCTGCATTTTCAGTCTTAGTATATGTGAGCCTTCTTTTTTCTTAATTGGAGTAATGTGATACTATATACTTTGTTCTGACGAGTCTTTATCGCATAGTGAAGTTGGGTTGAAGTGCCCTCTTTGACATTTTTCCGAAGAAAAAGGAAATATGCGTGTAATCTGATCACAGCGCACCACCTAGTTCTGTTTACCCATAACACCTTTTCTCTGACTTAATGAAATGCATATCTAGAATCGATATTGGTTCTGCTTAACAGACCCATTCTTATCTGTAGCCACTCAAGACTACAGAAAAGGGAACCAATTAGGAGATAATTGGTATTGATTTGCTATTACCCTACTTGCATTACATAAGTTTCACTTACGTGTGATGTATTTCCTATGATGCGAAAGGAATGTTTAAAAAGGTTGTCGTAGGGCCCAATAATATGTGCTTGAGGCTGTTGAGTTTGCAGCCATCACCGCTCCTGCCCAAAATCATCGTATTATTCATTGTTTCAAGCATCTTTTCTTTTCCTGCTATTGTTCATTTCACCATTGTTTTGGTACAACCTATTGTTTCCCAGTGTGCAGTCCACCGTGTGGTGTTCGGTTTTCAGTCATTCTTTGTACTTGTTGTTCATTGTCCACGACCAGTTATATAACGTGGAGTCCTGGCTTGCAGTTTGGAAGTTCATTCATGGTAGTAACTTATGTTGTGCTGCTTGGCTCGAGTCTTGGGCTTGGTCATGGCTGCTGTCTTGTTTTGATAGGGGCAAGCTGACAAAAAGAGGTGTATGGCGAGTTGCGTCTTGTGATACTGCTCACTGCTACATCCCTTTTTTTTTGATAGCCTTATTGAAACTTAGATTAGGGCGTTATTTAAGAATAAGTATTTGTGCTGTCAACGCTTGGCCAAAGTCCACTTCTAGCAGCCTGCTCGCCAAGCAGACTTAAATGTGCATCTCAATCTTTGTATCGGATGGACGTTATATTACAACTGTCTCAGTGTGACCCACTTTGCTGGATTGGATTGCGTAGCGTTCCGAAAAAGCCAGAGGCTGAACTTTGTTAGTTCTGGAGCGTTTACATTGCCAAGTGGCCCAAGTGTACATGTTTGTGCTTGCTTGTTCTTTCATGACATGAAGTAGCATGCAAATAATGGTTGCAGAAAAGAGTTGCAAAGAAATTAATGTCTGTGAAAACTAAACTAGGATTCATCATTACTGACCCTTCATACTTCTGCTAGAAACCTTGGAATGACCCATCTTTTTTTAATTCTGAAGGTGTGGCACAATTATTAGTGAGGACTGAGACACGGGACACGGAAGTACCAGTACAGCATACTAGTTGCACATTACTAGTACTACGCTCATCCGTCTAATTGGTGCATCATTTGTTGTGTACCATTTTGCTTCGGAAAAATCTGTTGCTAACTTGATATCTTTGTTGCCAGATTCAGGTTCTTATGGTCTTTGATTTATTTATTTCGTAACATCGCACTCATACACAAGATTTTGGTGGAAAACTGAAATGACTATGATTTGTGCAATTAGTCAAGCATACTTCTTTATGGCAATCATGACTTTAGGAAGCACCGAATTCTATAGAAGAAACTGTGTGCAGATGATCTTTAAAATTGGTACAGGGAACCTGGATTCATGCTGCGAGACTGGAAATTTCTGTGGGAATAATTTCAATGCATGCTTCGTTTAAAATTGCCTCGTTTGTTCTGTAAGCACTCATTTCTACTGAACTTTAAGCTTACAGCACTCATATAAAGTAGTTTCTGTGCAAAATTTTCAAGTTTTTATGTGAGCAAAGCCATCATGAAAAATGCGAGACATGCCGTTTATTTTATTGAAATTTTCATGTGATGGTCATTGCAATTCAACACATAAAAAGATGCGATTAATCTAATTGCATACATGTTTGAAACTACGCTGTTCTCTCTGACAAGTGATGAAACAACAAATGAAAGCATGAATTCCAGCAAAAGCGTCATTTCAGACAGTTTGTGAAAGAAAGGAGCGCACCTTACTTGCTACAAAAAAAAAAAAATGGAAGGCGAACTAAAGAGCACCTTTTCATGCACCTGTCTTACTGATTGAATGCAGTGCTCCAAAGTTGAATGGTACCGTCTTGGCCTTGTTGTTCCAGTGCATGCATAGCTAGCTTCTCCCTTTCCTAAAACGACACATCTATTCTTTTCCTTGAATGTATCGTGCAATATCTGTGAGCTGTAGAATTCCTACCAGAGTTGTTGCATCTCGCTGTCGAGAGTTCGACAGGGGATAAGCCCCGACAATCTCAGAAGTGCGACCTTTTATCCAGATGTACAGGTTCAGTGTGCGTAACTTGTAGTCGGATGCAGCTGGAGAGGCTCGGCCCAGATAATGATAGCATGGCAGCCTCCACTGCCAAACAAATAGTCCTCTGGGTGGAGTCGTCGTCCACCGGGCTGGGGACATCAGCTTGGAGAGTTGTTCATTGGGTCAGGCTCCTAAAGTTGCATCTGACAACAGGTGGTGTGCGCTGTTCGAGTTCAGAGACTTAAAACGAAGCATTACTATGGTGCACAACATAAATCAGAGTACGTTTGTTCTACAGGGCCCGGTCTCCACAACTGCATTTTGATGGAAGCAAAGTGCTAGAGCTTTTTGGTCTTAGATTCAGGTACGCTTAAAGGAGCGCCAGCTGGCCGAAATTTCCAGCGTCCTCTGCTGTGACGTCCCTCATAATAGCATTTCTGCTGATTGGGGATCAGAAACGGCAACAATTATTTCTTCCACAGGGGTCGTCCACCCGCGGCAGCGGACACTTTAGTGGTGCAAGCTCGTGCTGAGGAGCAGCAGTGTCCGGCGTCCAGCGGCTGCCAGTGCTTACGAGCATGAGTCGGCAAGCGGCCGGCAACAAGGGGGGCGGTGGCAAGTCCGAGGCGGGTGGCGGCTACCCTGCCCGTGGGGCCGGGGCCTCGGACGCTGCCGTTGGGGCTCGGGGGGCGGCGGGACCCTTTCCCGGAGGCAGCGCGTCGCCGGCCTCCACGTCCAGTTCAGCGTCGGCCCTAGCCAGCCTGTTCGAGTGCCCCGTGTGCTTCGACTACGTGCTGCCGCCCATCCTGCAGTGCCAGAACGGGCACCTCGTGTGCTCACCGTGCCGCCAGAAGCTGACCTGCTGCCCCACCTGCCGAGGCCCAATTGGTAAGTTCTGCAGGCTTTTATAGTAGACTCTCGTTAAGTGGAACCTGAAGGGACCCGGAGAACGTGTTCATTTTAACAGGAGTCCCATGTACCAAGCAGTGAAAGGGGGGCAGAATTCACTTATGGAACCAATTGTGTCCCATTTAAGCAGCTGTTCCTTTGAAGCTTTTAGCTTATTAAAGATCTACTGTAGTTACTTCTGCTGTGTTTAGTTATTTAGAAAATACCTTAGTCCTCACAGAGGCATAGTGTAAGGGGGTCAGATGCAAAAGAAAAATATGGATTAATATAATAAGAAACTGAAATTACACGAAAATAAGAACAATGTAGGGTAACATCAAGTGCAAGAGCTATTGGAGCAATGTAAGCACAAGTACAAAGCTTGTCACATCTTGACATTAGATTATAAGACAACATAAATCGACAAGTTTGAAATACAAACAGGGGAAATGCACTGTGTAGTAGGCACATCGAATGTGAGGGTAGTGCACGAATTGTGCAATTTATAGATTCTAGTTGTGATTAATGTCCACATAACGAACTATAAGACATTAAGTTGCTGGGGAAATTTAAAAAAACAAATGTATGGATTGTGAACCTGCTTAATATTGTGGCGTAAAAGTTGTAGAGCAACGACTTTTAGACGAAAGAAAGTGAATCTAAGGGCTCATTTTTCTGCGTCAAAAACACCCTTAAAGGTTCCCTGCGACAGGAATTAAGGGTGTAGTTTTTCTCTTCTGAAAGTGGGGAGTACAAAGGTATGGTCGCAAAAGTAGCAATGCAGAGTACAAAATTTTTGTAATTTATTTCCATAAAGAAACATTGGCTTCAAACTAGTGTCCCGCAATGGCTATCTTTGTCATAAGAAGTGATGCTTCGTCACATGGCAGTGACAACACTGCTCAGGCATCATGATTGGCTCATACAAGTTGGGTGTAATATTCATATGGTCTTAGGTATGCCGCTGTATCTGCATGCTAAAAGTTATAACAGCACTCTTTATAGTTTCCTCACATAGAAAAAGATTCAGATAAAAAAAATGATCAGGTCCCACGTACCTTGGGAATCGGCGTTACGCGAAGTACGCGAAGAGAAGGTGATCGTGTTGTATTTTTTTTCTTGGGCGAAACGTCATGAAATGACACTAAATATATGTACAATTGTTGTACGCGTAGACATATATATGTTGAGCAGTTGCAGACGCTTACATAAGCAGTTGTTCGCACTTGCGCAACGATGCGAACAGGAATATAAACATTAGCAACACCAGAAGCGATAAGCTGATATGAATAGTTGGTGCTCGCAAAGGTGGTAGTCCTGGACACTGCTACATTAATCAACTTTATCGGATGTCATCTAACTAAAACTGACAGCCTGACGTGACGGCTGTGTTATAGGAGTACATGTGTAATGTTTATAAAATTGGATGGCATCCCCCTCCCCCCGAAATCGATGTTTCACGAACATTACGGCCCATTTAAGAAGTAGCTCTGAGAACTGGTGTGGCTGTGTGGTAGAATACTTTATTGCCACGCATAATGCTGGGGGTTCGATTTCTGCTGAGACTACGATATTTGTTGTATGCGTTCGATGGGTCAACACTGCCACTGGCAGCTTTTTCTTTATGCTAACATGTTATATTTGTCAAACCATCTTAAAGCCCTTACATACTAACTTTGGTTGATGCCAAGTTTAGGGGGTGATCACAAGAGCACCCAGTTGTAAGTGGTAGATGAATCGATAGATAGATTAACATGCACATAGATGCCAAAAGTGCTTACAGTACACAAAGAAATGCTTCACATTTAATATCAAATTTTGAAAACAATTGAAAAATGAGGCTAGGTGTGCTGCGCAACAGTCACCATGACGTGAAGCTCTCAGTATGCCTCGAAGAGGCACAGTGTCTGAAACCAGCATTCAATGTCAGTGGCTTACTAAAATGCGAAAGGGGGCAATTACTTTCTCATGGTCTGGCTGGGTTCTAAAGCTTGAAGATAAATGTCTGTTCCTTTGTGCCTATTTTGGTGATTCAGTTGGTGTTCATTTCTGTATTCAACTCTAAACAGACCACAGCGCTGCAGAATGCAGGCAAAAAAATGTTGCAGGGTTTCTTTAATGCACATCAAGTGACAACGAAGCTAAGAAAGGTATAGGAAACATCATTTATAGTCGCTCAAATGTATTGGAATTATAATACAGATGGTAGGATTTGTAGAAAAGGCAATCGGTAGAGCATCGTGCACATTACCCCAATGTTGTAGCTTCGATGCCTGCTGGCGGCAAGTTGTCTTTTTCTCCACTTTAATTTTCGTCCCATTTATATAATTACTACATCGAACCACTACAAATAGCATCCCATATACCTTCCTTGGCTTCATGAGTTGGTGGTTTTTATCAACGTTGCAAGTACTTCAGCTCTCGCAATAATGGTTGGGATGCAGGTTTGCGGTCACTGTACAAAGTTACAAATACGATTAGATTACGACTGCAGGAAAGGGGAGAGTTTGGCTAGTTGGCTTGTGTTCATGTTGGAACCGCACAGAAGTTGATTCCTATGGCTCAAATGTATTGCAATTACAATACAGATGGTAGGATTTGTAGAAAAGGCAATCGGTAGAGCATCGTACACATTCCCCAATGTTGTAGCTTCGATGCCTGCTGCGGCAAGTGTGTCTTTTTCCGCCACTTCAATGTTCGTCCGTTTATACATCCATAAACCTTCCTTGGCTTCATGCAGTTGTTGGTTTTATCAACGTTGCAAGTACTTCAGCTCTCGCAATAGTGGTTGGGACGCAGGTTTGCTGTCACTGTACAAGTTACAAATACGATTAGATTTACGACTGCAGGAAAGGGGAGAGTTTGGCTAGTTGGCTTGTGGTCATTGTTGGAAACCGCACAGAAGTTGATTCCTAGTGCTAACTAATGAGTACTGAGTGTTTAACTTTTACTATGAAGCACACCAGCACCTCTTTTCCCAACGCTTGGTGTTTGTGCTTTAGTGTGATGCACAAACACGTAGTGGCTAGTAACTGCGAATTGAGCAAGTTGATATTGAGTTGTCTTTTTCTCCACTTCAATTTTCGTCCCGTTTATATAATTACTACACCGAACCACTACAAATAGCATCCATAAACCTTCCTTGGCTTCATGAGTTGTTGGTTTTTATCAACGTTGCAAGTACTTCAGCTCTCGCAATAGTGGTTGGGATGCAGGTTTGCTGTCACTGTACAAAGTTATAAATACGATTAGATTACGACTGCAGGAAAGGGGAGAGTTTGGCTAGTTGGCTTGTGTTCATGTTGGAACCGCACAGAAGTTGATTCCTAGTGCTTACTAATGAGTACTGAGTGTTTAACTATTACTATGAAGCACACCAGCACCTCTTTTCCCAAACGCTTGGTGTTTGTGCTTTAGTGTGATGCACAAACACGTAGTGGCTAGTAACTGCGAATTGAGCAAGTTGATATTGACTGATGTGGAAAACTATCGCGCTAGCAGTGAGACAAGGACAGAGGGTGAAAACACATGTTAGTGTGGCATAATTTGTTTTTTTGTGTATAAACCACTTTTTTAAAACAAAACATTAGTCAATAAAGCTCTCATTTCATGTTCTATTGTAGTTTCTCGTAGATAGCACTGGATTTGTTGCAGTTATCTATGCTTATAGTTGGGTTATGCAGGCAGTGCTTTTAAAGGTCTTGGTGCATGCAAAATAGATGAAACTGGCTTGTATGCGATGTATGTCTGGTTTATCGTGCTCTCCTCAACCTGGCCGATTCCTTTGTTGGCAACTCGTAATAGTACCTCTAGTCTTTGCTTCACATACGCTGCCCTAGCCTGTTGCATTAGCATCGCTATTCTTTTTCAGCTGAATGCCCGTACTTCTCTGTGGGCTGTAAATGTGAATGCCACAGTCAAATTAGCATCCATCAGTATTGTTGCCCTAGCCCATTTTAGTGTTCGTGGGAGGGCTTTCCCATAACCTCTGCAGGGCTCTGTTAAAGTTGTGCTTGGCATTACACAGACCAAGACACGAAAGGTAGACCACCCGAAGAGTGGATTTAAAGTGCGACACTGTCTTTTGTTTGTTGGTCTGTTTAGTGTTTACGTAGTGCAACTTTCACAAATAAAGACTAGCCCACCTTGTAGCCCTGCTCCATGACTTGTACTTTTTCATGGCGCCTAAATTAAGGGGTTAATGTAGGTAAAGTTTAGGTCGTAGGATGAATGCTGTTATGTTACGGCACACAGACTTTGCCTACTTTGTTAAGTCAATACTGGTCTTTAGCATTTTCGAGTGAGAAGAATTAGTTCTTAAAAAAAAAAAAAAGCACCTTCCTGCCCTTTAGAAGAAAAGAACTCTTAAAGGGCCAGTAAACAACCCTGAGGTTCCAAAATTTTTAAAAAGAGATATCATCATCATCATCATCAGCCTGACTACGTCCACTGCAGGACAAAGGCCTCTCCCATGTTTTGCCAGTTAACCCGGTCCTGTGCTTGCTGCTGCCAATTTATACCCGCAAACTTCTTAATCTCGTCTGCCCACCTAACCTTCTGTCTCCCCCTAACCTGCTTCCCTTCTCTGGGAATCCAGTTAGTTACCCTTAATGACCAGCGGTTATCCTGTCTACGCGTTACATGCCTGGCCTATGTCCATTTCCTCTTCTTTATTTCAACTATGATATTCTTAACCCCCGTTTGTCCCCTAATCCACTCTGCTCTCTTCTTGTCTCTTAAGGTTACACTTACCATTTTTCTTTCCATTGCTCGCTGCGTCGTCCTCAATTTAAGCTGAACCCTCTTTGTAAGTCTCCAGGTTTCTGCTCCGTAGCTAAGTACCGGCAAGATACAGCTGTTATATACCTTACTATTGAGGAATAGTGGCAATCTACCTGTCATAATTTGAGAGTGCTTGCCGAATGTGCTCCACCCCATTCTTATTCTTCTAGTTACTTCAATCTCGTGGTTAGGCTCAGCGGTTGTTACCTGCCCTAAGTAGACATAGTCTTTTACAACTTCAAGTGCACTATTACCTATCTCGAAGCGCTGCTCCTTTCCGAGGTTGTTGTACATTACTTTCGTTTTCTGCAGATTAATTTTAAGACCCACCTTTCTGCTCTCCTTGTCTAACTCCGTAATCATGAGTTGCGATTCGTCCCCTGAGTTACTCAGCAATGCAATGTCATCGGCGAAGCGCAGGTTACTAAGGTATACTCCATTAACTCTTATCCCTAACTGTTCTCATTCTAGGCTTCTGAAAACCTCCTGTAAGCACGCGGTAAATAGCATTGGGGAGATTGTGTCACCCTGCCTTACACCCTTCTTGATTGGTATTCTGTTGCTTTCTTTATGAAGCACTATGGTAGCAGTTGATCCCCTGTAGATTTCTTCCAGAATGTTTATATATACTTCATCTACGCCCTGATTCCGCAGTGTCTGCATGACGGCTGATATTTCTACTGAATCAAACGCCTTCTCGTAATCTATGAAGGCTATGTAGAGTGGTTGGTTATACTCTGAGCATTTCTCTATTACCTGATTGATAGTATGAATGTGGCCAATTGTTGAGTAGCCTGTTCGAAATCCTGCTTGTTCCTTTGGTTGATTGAATTCTAATGTTTTCTTTAGTCTGTTAGCAATTACCTTTGTAAATAGCTTGTATACTACAGAGAGCAAGCTGATCGGCCTGTAATTCTTCAAGTCCTTGTCATCTCCTTTCATATGTATTAAGATGATGTTAGCGTTCTTCCAAGAGATATATGTGCAGTTTTTCTTTGGGAACATGCTGCCGCAAGAATTTTGCAAATATGTGCTATATCAAGGAAGTTACAAGGGCTAAAACATCGGTCTAAGCCGGTTTCAAATTTTCGCACGGCAGTGCCCCTCTTCTCTTCTATGAAGGGGAAGGCATAGTCCATCGTTGTGACTCCGCCCACTTCAGCAACGTGACATCACATCACGATTGACGTCATCGGCGAACTCGATCAGTCGCAACGCACTTCCGCTTGCTGCGAAGCATAGTTGTTTGCTTACCGTTTGCTGCACCAGCCGCGAGTCAACCGTGTAGAAAGGCGCACAGGAATTGTTTTTCGAAACAGAGGCCCTGCGCACCACGCAGCGGTGTAAAATTCAGAAAACGTGATCGCTGCGGTTAAATTTACAAATTACCGAGCTTGTATGGGGGGTGTAAAAAAAAAGTAGGAGCCTGTTTACAGGCCCCTTAAAGGAAAGCTGTTGTTAAAAGAAAGTACCCTCCTTGCGATCACTCGCCAAAGTAGAATCGCTGTCATTCGCAGCAGGGCACAACGGCGAGACGCAGATCGGTCAGAGCAGTACTGTTATGTGTTCACACGGAACGCTGTGCGCCATCTCGTCAGCTTATTCCAGAGGCAGCTTGAGGTTTTTGCTCTTTGTGAATAAACCAGGCAACTATTATCTAAATGGCACTGTGCTGCGCCATTGCAGCTTGCCAGTGTCGTCCCGCCTGTATGCTAGGTCCCAAATTTAAGCTCTGTCACGTGTCGTGACATCTTCTATCAAGGCTGTTCAATACGCATCCCATAGAGAGTTCCTTGGTCTCTTTCCGGGTTGCTTGCTGTGCGCTCAATAAATGTCTTATTTCGTTCTCTTTAGACTATCTTGAGCCATTTTATTTACCACGCTGTTTGATGTACTTGGCATTGGCTATATCGGTTTAGTTGCCCACTTGTTACGGCAGTCGCTTACTTTTGTACGAACACTGCATTTGGTGTATTCTTGGTTAAGTTTCAGCGCCTACTAATTGTAGCTATTTTAATGCTTGGCATGCTGCTTTCAGGCTAGATCCACACATAGTTGACTCCCCCCCGCGCCCCTGCCTCTTACTACGTATGGGTGTTCGTCAGTGCAGGTGTGTGCTTGGTTTAAGTAACAGGTACAGCCAACACGCTTCCCCGATATAACATCCTAGCCCGGCTCCTGCTTTAGGTGTTGCTTTGTTTTAACATTCATACTTGAAAATTTTAAGAAAAATGTAGTGGCCTTTGTGGCAAAGCTTGTCACCCGTACAAAAGTACCAGATTGCATGTGGAATCCAATAATGGGCATGCAATACTCAGGATTTTTCTTTAGCTCCTTAAAGAGCAAAGTTGAGATTTCGCAGCAGCTACAAATAGTCCTGAAGTTAAGCAGAGAATTACCTTTGCTAACAATGGAGTTTTTTTTTGGGGGGGGGGGTCAGAAAGTGGTGACAATATTACGAGTGAGCCAAAAAATTCGGCACCAAAGTTCTCTACCGAAGTGCAGTGTGGCTTCACTGGAAGGTAGAGCGCACTACTGTCAAGCCGTAACAGCAGGAACAAGTGGACGGCAATACACGCTCGCTCTCCTAATTTGCCATGTCGATTAGGGCATTGTCACCAACACATGCAGTAGCCTCCGAATTCTCTTGGTTTTTTAAAATTTTCTTTTTATTGCTCTTTTCGTCAAATAGCAAAAGTAGAAACGAAGCTATTGTCTAGCTGGGACAAAACACACAGAAAGGTGAATAGTAATGCTCATAATATATGCAAACCGTAACATTAGTGATTACTGGTTGACTTGAATCTTATCTAAGGTGTAAATATGGTGCATTCTTCCCCGAGAAATCTGGGTAACGTGAATGTATCTGCAAGTAGTTTTAATTGCCTCAACCAAATGTGCTCTTATGTCCCGCTGTTCTTTTGCATGTATTGGACATTAGACTTTTTGCTCGGAATCGATCATTACCCGATTCATCATCAAAATACCGATCGCCATCTTGTTAACCTCAAATTGCTACACAGTCGGGCAGCAACTGGTGTCTAGGAGTTCTTTTATCACAATAGCAAAGAAAGGCGATCCGCCTTTCCTTTCATGGCAGTAGTTTCATACGATGACTTCAATCACTTTCTGCACCGCATGCTGACAGCTGACAACAGGATGAGAAACACAAGGAATGACTTTGTTTTGTGCCAGTTTACCACTGTTGAGGGCAGTTCAATGATTGGTGGAGGTTCGCTTCTAGTGTGGCAATGCAGGGTGTGACCATGGGTCACGAGGGAAGGTTGACTTCTCACGATAAGGTTAAGGGTGCAAATTAGGACGACCTCTCTGAGACTGTACGCACCGTATAAAGGTTGCTTTCCAGTGCAGCGCATCCGTAGTTCGTTTAGCTATAGGCTTCTAGGCTTGTTGCTGAACGGCCATTGTGAGCAAGTATTTAAGGCTCAAGGAAGCCCGTGCTTCAAAAAGTTAAGAGAAAAAGAATCTTTGGGCGCTCTCATGGCAGAAGATCTGCAGTTAGACAAGTACAACACGGAATGTCGATCTATTTACCCTGCGCTTTGTGCTGTCGTTCTGAGCTCCGTTCCCTGGCAAGCTTTTTATCTCAATCAAATCAGCATCTTAACGGGTTTGCTCGCACAGAAGCTTGCATACTGCATGACGATGCGTTAATTGCTGGCCCACTTGATCTCGCAATACTCGCTATGGCCGCAGGCTACGATTACCGGAATGCTGCCAGTGTTCAGACACTGCTGCTTTCAGTGACAGCCACAATGCAAGTAACGCTCCATTTACATGGCATCCGTGGCTTTAAACCCCTTTTCCTTCATTCTTTGCGTTCCGATTATGTTGTTGCAAGTGTCCCCCTGCACATGCAACAACAGTGCATGTAACATGCAACATGCAGTGCAATGTTGCACTAGACAATGTTATCAATTCGTGGTTTAGACTAAACTTCACGGCGATGGCAAAAGCACACCTGGAGTTTCCAAGTACTAATTGCTAGCTCTACACAAGCATTGGTTGTAGCTAGCGAATGGGAACATGGACTTATGAGAGCTGTGGGTGCCGCTGGTTGTTTCTGGGGTTCCAGCACGGCACATTTCGGGTAAATCGAGAGAGGTGCTGGGCACATCATGTCTTGGAACAATAGTGGCAATGTGAATGATCCTCCGAAGGAAGCTCTTCCTCGGCATTTCCGCCAGAAAGCCTGCAACACCCATCATCCACACTAGTTCACTTGGCTTTTGGCAAGTTGCGAGACTGGTCCAAGTTTCATTTTTGCATGACTGTAATTCTGTAAAGGTAGCCTTCTTTTCTTGTAAACCGGGCAATTAAAGGTACCTTGCTGCACCAAGCAATGCCCATCAACCCATGCATTTCTGCAGCTTAGCTCTGGTGCACTAAAAATGGCAGTGTTTAAAGGAGAGTTCTTGCATCATACATACATCTGGGCTTGCAGCTGGCTGACGATGCATACTACTTTTATCCATTGCACTAACCACACTGTGGTATGTACAGTTCCCATAACTGGCTTGCTCTAGTTCCGTTGCATTTGGTCATGCATTCCCCGCAGCGGTGGTCTAGTGGCTAAGGTACTCGGCTGCTGACCCGCAGCTCGCGGGATCGAATCCCGGCTGCGGCGGCTGCATTTCCGATGGAGGCGGAAATGGTGTAGGCCCGTGTGCTCAGATTTGGGTGCACAATAAAGAACTCCACTACGGCGTCTCTCATAATCATATGGTGGTTTTGATACGTTAAACCCCACAAATCAATCAAATCAATCAAATCATTTGGTCATGCATTGCTTGCAAAAATGAAGCCATATCTGTCAGTTGCAGCAGTGGCGTGCCCAGCTTCACAACTGGTGCGGTTTGCAGGCAAACAAGCGTTTGTGGGGCTTGGCTGTGCATGAACCTTGTATTTCAGTTAAACCTGCCTATAACAAACCTCCATATAACGAATTCCTCAACATTACGAAGTTTTTCTATTCTACGCTTTTACTCCATATAAGCGCATGTTCCTCTTTTTTTTTTTTGTGTGTGACTTCTGTGTAACAAAGTAACAGCGGAAGACAACCTTGATATAACGAATTTTCCCCATGAACAGTCTTACAATTTCGCCCCGGATTGTCATTTTGGCTCGAGCATGCATTTTGGCATGCTCGAGCTAAAATGCATGCCAAAATGCATGCGAGTAGGCGGGCAGGCAGGCCTGCGCTGATTTGCCCTTCCCTTACTTGCAAACCGAAAACTAGGGGTGTGCGAATATCAAAATTTTTAAATACGAATAGAATACATATAGCTATGAATTAGAGTCTAATATCAAATAATAAAAAGGTGCAATTTCTTCCCACCAGTAATCTTTTACTCAATCATATATTTATGTTGGAAATAGTACAATTGTTTTTATAACCAGTTATTGTGCACAAAAATAAAAACATATATATGTCACCATCTGTACTTGCCAGAAAGCATAAGACTGTAATAGTTTAGCTCGTGACTGTGATGTCTTGGGTTCAATCCACACATTGAACAAACCTTTTGTACCTTTTTGTTTATGTGGTAGGACTTACAAAAAAAAAAAGCTTTTGTGTCTGCCATGAAGACCAGTGAGCATGAATGAGGCCACTGGTTTGATTGTGTAACACTGAACGGCCGTGTACTTAAGTCTATGCGATTATTAAAGCAGCCTTGGTAGTCACAATTCATCAGGGGTGGTGGATCCAGCCACTCATTTTAGTGGTGGGGGGGTGTGGCCGCTTGAAGTAACACTGGAGAGGGGGGCATAGTCATTACTTTATTGTTTTTATTTATTTATGAAGTACTGCAGGCCATAAAAATGGCCCAAGCAGGAGTGGGAGGTGGTACAATGATAATGATATGACCAATTAATAGAGCCAAACACTCTTGTCATAGCCTAAATACTGTAAAGTGTGGTCAAAGTGGTCCCACTCATTTGTCCCGATTGGTGACAGCAGGTGGACGGCAAGCACTAAAGAGAGGAGGAGGGTGGCCGACAGGCTTTGGGGGGGGGGGGCGATCGCCATTACCGCCACCCCCCTCTGGATTTGCCACTGCAGTTCATCCAGGTTCCCACATTATTAAGTTTTAGCTCGAAAGGCCCCGATTTTACAGTTTTCTGTCTAATTTTTCTCCCCTGTTCTCACCAGTCAAGCCACTTAGGGAAATAAGAGTACTTGCGGCGTTTTTTTTTTTGTTGTTGTTGTTTAACTACATAGCAATATGCTCGTTATCTCGCTTGCTTCCGTTGCCTTTCCCGAGGCTCGCCATTTGCCGACCAAGAATGGCGTGGTACGCTGATGGCGGCACGATCGTGACCCGAGGTGTACCGGGCGCGCAGCGATAATGCGCGAGATATAGATGATTACTCATGTGCGTTAGAAAGACGCCCCGAATACGCCGTTTTTGTTTACGGAGCCACAACTCCCGGTGGCGAGGGGGGGGGGGCACTATTTTGCCGCGTCGCGACCCCCTTCATCGCACAGGCTGCCGACGGCAGTATAATGACCTTGGCGAGATCGCAGCGATGGCGTAACGGGAGGTTGGTTGCGTGTTGATTGCAAAGGTCGTTGCCGCGCGAGCGCGTACGACGAGCTTTCAAAGGCGCTGTCGAGAATGCAGCGGAACTTAATCCGTCTGTCACCTTACGCGCGCCGCCGTTAGCGACGGAGAACTATGTGATGACGCCATTGTAACGTTATCGAAAGTGCATGGCCTTCTCTATGTTTGCCATTGCGCAAAAAAAAAAAAAAAAAACACTTCAAGCTCATTCGCATGACCTTATCCGCTACCATGAAATCATTCCGAAACTATGAAGAAAGTATACGTGCTGAAGTAGCAGCACAGCTGACGGACGACTCGTCAGGCTATACGACATGTGCGCGTACGATAGTACGGCGATCCATTAGCGAAAACTGGCGCGAAACGCGTTACCATCGTATACGTCAAGCTCATCGCGCCCCTAGCTAGTTGCGTGCAGTGCATCGCCTACTAAGCTGACGCCATCAGCGTCGCGCCCTGTAGCATATGCGCGTGCATTTGCCCTTGCGTAGAGATGATTATTATTTTTTTCTTCGTGCTTGTTCAGCACGGGACCGAGCAAAGCTGCGAAGACCATTTTGTCGATTCAATGCGGCGCCGAGTTGCCTTCGTTTTCACGAGCGGTACGCACTTGTGGTCCCGCGCGCTGCAGCAGACGGCGCGGTCGGTACGCTCACAGGAGCCGTAACAGTGCCAAGCCGCTATAAGCCACACGTACTGCCGTGCAGGCAGCGCACGATTTAGATTGATTTAAGATGTTTATCGTTGGCAGGTTTGTCGCGATGACGTGCCGCCGCATTCGTCGATAGCCGTCATCACGCTCCCGTGAATTTCCATGCAGGCACCACCGCAATCGCGCCCAAGTCGCGGCTACTTTTGCGTTTGCAGTGCCACGCTTTCAGTTAGTGTCGCGTATGTGGAGCCGCGCTGCATTAGGCGAGCGCTTTTAACCGAATCATTTCCCGCGATTTGACGTGTTGTTCTCCGTGAGCGCGTGCATAGTTTCACTGCGTGCGCGTGGAGTGGCCCCCGTCGGGGGCCGCTTCATTTGCGTCTCGGCGTACATATCGTTATAGCTCTTCTCCATACAGATCGCTATAAACAACGGACATATTATCTCCGAGGGAGGGCTTTTGCAAAGCATTAATGACGCCATAACCGCCATTTTTGAAGTGTTAGTAAAATCTGGCGAAGTTTTGTTCGACGGTCGGGAGCACTCTTCCAATCTGGCAACGCTGATCTTCGGAGGTCAACTCTTCTGATCGTCATCGTCATCAACTCGTCACTCGCTTCTGTGACTTCCGTCTAGCGAATGCCTGTCCAGCACATGACATATATCTAGCTTCACGGCGTGAGTTCGCCGGACCGGCCGGACCGTAGACTTCGCACATGGCCGATTAGCTCTGGCAACACGAAGGTGCGTAGAATGCAATGCAATGAATGCGATCGCGACAAATTGTTATGTTATACAAAAAGTAAGGCTGGCAGCCAACTCGTGGATTCGATATCGCGGAACGCGTTCAAAACGCTGTGAATACGGCCGCTCCAGGGAGAAGTCCTCTTTTAACGCAGTCTCTTCGCGTTGAAAGATATTGATGCATACAGAGATATAGCACGCGCGCCAGCGATCGCGTACGCGCCCTTAAAATCAAAAGTTCGCTGTTCCTACTTGAGCGCAAAAGTTCGCTGTTCCTACTCAAAAGTTCGCTGTTCACTCTCCCCTTTGTTTAATTTGTGCATTGATTTTTCGAATATTCGTACCGAACGTGCATGTAACGAAATCCTATTTTGTAATGAATATTTTTCGAGAATTCGTCAGTTTTCTTATATCCAGATGTAACTGTCCTTACATGCCTACTCCTCTTTGATCGTCTTGAGTACTTGCGAAACACGTCTTTTACAGTTGCAGTTCTATTAGCGGCCAAGTCATATCTCCTGAAGACATATTGCATCCTGATAGATATTCACGCTATTTGTGTTTACATAACATGCATGCCCATTGTACCTTTCTGTGTGGGTGAATTTCAGCTAGTGTACATAATAAAAACTCTAGAAGTGGTGCTGTAATGTATTTGTAGTGTCTGTTTTTTTTTTCTTCTTTTGATTGCATATGTGCATCTGTACTTGTGCATGCTTGATACAAGCAAAACAAGTCAATGTATCATTCCCATTGATGAGTGTTAATTTGAAATTCCACATTATACATTTGGAAAGAAGGTTCAAGTTGTCACATGATGCCTACAGTGACACAGCTTGTAACCAGTGGATTGTGGTGTGACATTTTTCCTTTTGTGTGTGTGTACATGTCTCAGTGTGCAGTGCTAACAAGCGCTTAGCAGCCTTGTCTTGGTTTACTAGGCACTGATGTTTTGGCTCTCCACTTCCTTGTGCAGGCAACATACGCAACCTTGCCATGGAGAAAGTGGCCAACACTGTGTTCTTCCCTTGCAAGTACTCTCTGACAGGCTGCCCGGCTCTGCTGTCGCACTCTGATAAGCCAGAGCACGAAGAGGCCTGCGAGTTCAGGTCAGGATAGCCCAGAGCTTCAATTGATGTAGTCTCCACCTTCGATATAACGAACACAAATAAAAGAACTCATGAGTTATAAAGAAGTAAATGAAAATTAGTCTTGGAATATATATCTAATGTCAGGAATACCATATTTACTTGCGTAATGAACCCACTTTTTTTTTTTCATAAAAGTTGACCCCAGTTTAGGGGGAGGGTTCATGACGCGGCAGACAAAAAAAGTCACGGGAATTAAAACAGCGCAAATTTCGCATGATGGCCTTGCTTGTTTTGGCCCGAGAAATGTGCGACAAATCTTTTTTGTAGCCAGAAGCTCTTCTTGTTTCCTCCCGTAACGAAAGCGCACAAATCGATGCCAAAGTGTCGTCCAGCCGCTCAGTTCCCAAGCTACAGCGCATGTTGTTTGTAACCCGCCGTGTAGCTAGCGTACACGGCCAAACGTGCCCTGCGCCACAGGTGTCCCAAAAAAAATTTACGACAAACCCAAGAACAAAAACGCAGCGTCGGATGGCGGCACACATATATTGCGGTAGACATTGCGGGTGCACGACGCGCCGTCGTCGTGGTTGCGCTTTGCGTGCCTTCCAAGATGGCGGACGCACGGCATGTTTCTATGTCGTAGGCCCATCATTGGGGAGGCCACGCGCTTTGTTTTCAGTTTGTTTTTGTGTTGCTGTGCTTGCGTGGCATTATCAAAAAAGAGGTTTCTTCTGCATTCGACAGATGGCGCTTTGCCGCAAAAAGCGCGACTTTCAAATTTTGATAGACGCCCTCCGCGCTCACACAACTGTTTAACATTGTTGCTAAACTATGTTTTGACTTTTGTTGCATTGTTATTTTGTGATATAATGACTCGATTTAACATTGTTTTTATCGTCAATAGCACTGGCTATCATACTGAAATAAAATGAACAGATGCATTAAAAAGAGTTTTTTTTTTTTTTTTTTTTTTTTTCAAAAACCAAGGTGGGGGATGTGTTCATTATGTCAGTGGGACCAATATGCGAGTAAATACGGTGTACCTTGTAAGGAATTTTTGAATATAACGAACCTATTTTTGTGTAAGATACAACTTCATTAAAATGAGGCTTGAATGTATTAGCTAACATAGTGACAGTTCAACCTCTCAAAAACGAAAGCCCTCAAGAATGAAATTCTGACAACGAAGGAATTCGGCGTCCTGGTGAACGTCCAGAGAGTTTAGTGCAGTTTCCATCTCTCAACAGTGAAGAAATTTCATGTTACTCCCGCAATAACGAAAGTTTCAGGTAGTAACCTAGGACATCTTTTTCAACCAGTGAGCTGGTTCGGAACCCATAAGTTCGAAAGCCGCAGCGCTGCTTATTCGACAACTTGGACACGTGTGCGTTTCCGGCAACAAGCAACCATTGCTGTTTATATTTAGTTGGGTGACGGTGATTGTGTGCAACAAAACGCAAGAAGTATGAGCGCACTCACATGAAGTTTTTAATGGTTTCTACGCCATTCACACTTTTTTCGCACTCCTGCTGTCGAGGAAGCTGTGCAAAATTTTTTGAGAGGCTCGAGACATCAAACTCCTTCAAGGCAACGTAAAACAGAGAAAGATTGGCAACTTCTTTAGATTTTAGTTGTGCAAAGTAATTGGTGCATATTTTTGCGATTTTTAACAACAAAGTTCTCGCTAGAACAAAAAAAAATCTCTTCCCCGGCGATTTCGTACGATACTGAGGGATTCTATTGTATATCCATTGATGTAGTCTGCATGTGCTAGGATGGTATGTAGGGTTTTTTTTTTTAATTTTTGTAGTAACTTGGGGCAGCCACTGTTGTGCTTCTTCTCGCAGACCAGCAAAAGAAAACTAACACATTTTAGCTGTTCATTAAATAGACTTTCTTCATTACTGCAAAGCTAGCTTTACTGCAGTGCGATTAACCCAACTAGTAGCAGCCAGTCACGTCTGCAAACAGTGTGTTCAAGGGCCGTTTGATTGCAATATGACATGGAAAACGTGTGATCGGCTCTCTTGACATAAACGCTTACGATAGACAAGTCCCAGCTTGTGCTACTAGAACCTAGTCTCCACTTGAAGGATCGCAGGCGTTTCCAGCAGCTAGGTGAATTCGCAGCACTAGGGAGCATGGACTCGTGGATTATGAAAAGGATCTACACTCAAACCTTGTTATGACAAAGTTGTATCATGCACGCAAATCACTTCATTATATCCAAAAATTCATTATGAAGGTATATTCCTAACACTACCACAGTTGCTAGACTATTCTCCATTGTCCATGTGGGTTTGTTATATCGAAGTTTCAGTGCATGTCAAGAGGCACAAGCTGAAGCGGCTAGCCGCACTACATGTAGCCGTGCACCCTCTTCCTTCATAGGAAGAGGGTACACTGCAACTTATACCTGTGGTTAGGGCTCAATAAGAGACTCTGCCCCATGTGAAAGCATGTCCCTCTAATGTCTACTCTTACTCTTCTTGTGGCGGCATGCTGCAGGCCGTATCTGTGCCCCTGTCCCGGAGCGTCGTGCAAGTGGCAAGGCTCTCTCGACCAAGTGATGGCTCACCTTGTCCACTCCCACAAGTCCATCACGACACTCCAAGGTGGGTCCACCAGAGACGGCACTTGCAGAATTTCAACATTACTAATGTCACATGCACCACATTCTTTGTCACGTGATTGGGCTTCACCCGCAAAGACTCGCTGCTGCTTGGCAAAGGCTGAGGCACGTTGTTTAGAAAACTTTCGAGATAGCTTGAGACTCTTATGATAAGGTGGCGGACATAGTGCGACAAGTCAAGTTCGTTAAAAGGGAGATGCGGGTCGAAAAACGAGTTTTTTTTTCAAAATTACAGATTTTTTATTTTCGTCTGTTTTGATAAAATTAGTACCTCTACTGTTATAAAATAAATAATACAGGTCGAGACTTAACTCGAAATGCTGAAAATTTTATCTAAAGAGCACAAGGTGCCTGTTAAAAGGTCGAAAGTGTGCGGTCTTCAAGCACCTTGCCGCCGATAATGCGCCGCCACTCGCCATTGTTGATCGCATGAGTCGAAGAGTCGAGCCGCACTCTTCAAATAGCAAGTTTCTTTCGCTGATGCAGCCCAAGAAATAATAACAATAATAACTCTCCTGCGCGTTTTTCGAGCGCCGCGACTCGCTTATCACATGGTACGAATCGGGGACCGCCATTGGCCGCTGCGCGCCTGTATGTGCTGTGAAACCTATTTGCGGGGTCCATGTCTTGTCGAGCAGCGTAGCTGAACAATGCTTTTTTCGTGTAATTATCTTCTTTATGAATGAAAAAAGGCATTGCTCGCAAGTGAAAGCCGTTGTGTGGCGCGCTCTGTAGGAATAGGCTACGAGCAGCTGGTCCGATTTGCGGCAGTTGTTGGCTTGCAAAAGCCAATGCATCAAAGTCCTTCACACCCGTCAGCTGGAAAGTTCGTGATGCGGCAATGGATGACGTCAGCGCCAATCTTGAGAGGTCGAAAGAGCTCGCAGTAAGAGAACTTAGCAGGGACGACATTGCCATTATGTACACAAACATGGCTGCAAAATGGCATGACACTGGACTTAGTTCGGATTTACGAGCCCTTCGAACTTCTTCCTAGCTTGCAGTTGGCACAAGGCTCTACCAGATGGAGCGGAAGTTTGGCAAGCGTTTCATGGCCCTGTCTGTGAGCGAAATGTCTGTGAGGAGTCGGCTCGAAAACACCGAGAGGGACAAACTCATGGGGCTGGCGTATTTTAGTAGCAGTGGCCACTACAAAAAGGGTTGTTCTTTTTGGTGTGCAAATTTCATCTGATTTAATAATATCTTTCATTAGTAAAAACTCAATTTTAACTTTAAAACTCGTTTTTCTCAAAACACAAATTTTACCATTTTTTCCAATGTGCCCCTTCTTTTTCGGGCACTTCTAGTGCTCGGATCTGCATGAAATTTTGCCAAAAGTTTTTACAAAGTATGGCAAATGCAATTATCTAGTTTAAATTTCAATATTTTATTGTATAATAAAAAAATTGTATGTATACCTTTACTAGGGTAGGTGAAATATGGACTTTTTACGTCTATTATTTTTCTCGCGTACTAGATATTTTGTATGTGCTTCCTAATTAGTTATTTGCACTCTACACTTTATTTGAAGCATTATGAACTATGAGTGGTAAACAATTACAGAATTTTAGGGATGAAAAGAGGGGGGGCAAAAGGGTTAAGGTTGTAACTTTGTCATATTGCAGAGCTGAAATTGTGTAACTTGCAAGACAACTAATTATATAATTTAAATCAGCATAAAAAGTTCCATAAAGAGCTCAAGTTGCATTGCTCTAGGGTGAATATTAAAGAAAAAGTGTCTTCGAGTAGCATCTCCCCTAATGCTGAAATTTCCTGTCCATGTATAAAGGACAATGCATTGTGCAAATGATGAGATTTGTTGACGCCCAATGTCCGTGCTTGCCGCCACTATTTCATTACGAGTGTTACTTGCCTGTACAGTGATAGTACTTGATTTCCTCTGAATACAATTTCGCCCTAAAGTATGTTTAGTCTTTAAAAAGCCTGACTTGCGCCTTTTTAGCCGTCAGAACTACGGGAAAATACCATCGCAGTCGATTGACATTTTTCGTACATCCCGACTGCTTTTGAGACTATTATCGTGCTTGAACTAGGCCGCTAATCTAAACAATTTTTGGCATGGCCGATTCAGTTTCTTGGAATATACTTAAACTTCATTACACTCAAACCTTGTTGTAACGAAGTTGATAGGGAGCCACAATTATTTCAATATTCATTACTTTGTTAAATCGGTTATAACAGTTTGTAGCAATGTATGCTCAGATGGGCACACACCTATAAGCATGCAAAGAAGGAATCTGCCTCGCAGCCTGATGTACTGCTACGCCACCACGAGTGCGACGGTAAATAAACACAGCCGAATCTCACTCAATAATTCGAACACGCTTAATTCGAACTTTTAGTTAATTAAAACTCGCGCTGAAGTCCCGTCAAAGCTATGTGTCTTCCATTCATCGAAAACGCCCTGTAATTTGAATGCACAAGCACTTGCGACGGTTAGTTCGAACATACCACGCTTTGAAAATGCTCTCAGCACCATGCCCAACCCGTGGCGGCACCTCTGAATTTAACGTTGTTTCGATCGTCAACGGCACTGGCTACCATACCGAAATAAAATGAACAGATGCATTAAAAAAAAGTGTTCTTAAGGACCACGGTGGGGGATGTGTTCATGCTCAATGCTGCGCACAATGAAGGAAAAGAAGAAAAGGAAAGAAAAGACAGTGGCTGATTGTTTGCTCTCTCTCAAACGCCGATCTGCGACGCGCCTGTGCCACGCTTCTCCCTTTTCCGTTTCGTAGAGACCCTTCTCCTTTCAAGGCCGTGCACGGAGAGAGGAGAAAAAAAAAAAGAAGCTCCTCTTTAAGGCACGGAGAGGGAAATCGCTTCGCACTAATAGCTACTTTTGTGAAGGTAAAGCTGTCAAGTGGCTGAAAGCAACCACAGCACTCTGATGGCATATTTGTAACTATATGAAAAAGCTGCAAATGCATCTTTTTTTTTTTTTTTTTTTTTCATCCTAATGCCTTTTACTCGAGCCATTCGAGTGTTCTTATGCATGTACTCGTCGAGTATGAATGACTTTCATTTGTATTGCAAGTAACTGCAGTCACCGCTAGATTTGTTGAACTCCGAAAATTCGGACTTCACAAATGTGCCATCCGGTTCCTATTGCACGAATGCATTTCCGCCACCGCTTTTTCGGACTAAATCGTTTGTTTTGAGCTATGCCGCGCGATATGGTGGCTAGAGGGGGAGGTGGCGCGAGCAGCACTTTGGTGGCAGAGAGAGTTCTCCCTTGCTTCATAAAACAGCCGCAAACACCCAGCGGCGCTGCGGCAGGCAGTTCGGTGGTCCCTGCGCTTGCTCACGTGCTTATTTTGTGTTGTGCCGGGCATCGTCGTGTGTCTTTTGGGCATTCTCCGCGGCGTTTTACAAGATTGCGCTGTTTGACCGTGCAAGTTTGGGTGCTTTACTGCTAGCAGCATGGACTCGAGCCTAAAAAAAAGACGCAGACACACTGCTTCGCACTTGGCTGTGAGTCTAGGTGCGTCTCGTAGAGATCTGGCAAACGTGTGTCGTTTTCCGAGCCAAAAGAGCCTGAACCTATAAAAACACGACAGCCTGCAGCAACACATTTAGATCAAGTTCTCGACACAAGCTCAAGAATTTGCAAGCTGTATTTTGATTAGCGGTATTTTGTGCGATCGTTAACGCACCCGAGAACGATTCCTCCCGATCAACCTGTACCAACAAGCGATGCGATTCCGACTGTGTTCGCTAACCTCCCCCAGTATCGGTCAAAGAATGAAAACTGCTTCAAAAAAAAAAAAAAAAAAAAGGTTGGGTCCTCATTCAAGCAGTCGATAGACGAGGCCTTTTATACCGATCAGAGAAACTAAATGTGCTCGTGGCACCACTTACACACTGCTGTTTACACACTGCTGTAGGCAACACTTGCACACTGCTGTGATAGCCTTATTGAGTTGAAGTCATTCCTTCAGCTTGCAAAGCTGATTGGGTGTACCTAGCACTACGTAATTCTCGCCAAGATAATATATAGGCTTCCTTTCCTAATGAAGAGCGAGCACTCTTTGCAAAGGCAAAAACAGAAGAGAATGAAATTAAACGAAAAGCAGAAGAAAATGAAATTGTTGAAATTGGGATGTGTATTGTAATAAAGTGTAGTGTTCCCATTTGAATTTCTTTCAGCAAAAAAATTTTACATCACTTCCGCAGCACGCTGGTTGTGTTTGTAGATAGTAGTGATACGCTGCGAAACGACTGGTCCGGGTTTCGATGTCACATGTTCCGCATGCATTGTCCTAGCGTCTTAATAAATCTAATAATTACTTGCTTTTTCTTCTTTTGCAAGATACATCACATTATCTGCATTTTTATTCTGTTACTGGTACACTATTGAAGGTAAAGATACTGCGATTCGCAATGAAACTGCGCTGATATTTTTATTTTATTGTATGTTTTGTTTGCAACATCTCAATATGCTCTGTTTTTTGTATTGTTTTATTTGTGTATGTGGAATGCGTTTTCGTGCTGCTTCTTGACTTCGTGCATGTTTCTGGATTTAAATATGTTCTTGTAAATTAGTCTTGTGGACAAAATAAATATTTATTATTGAAGTCTGCCTGTAGCAAATGAAAGTGATGCCGTGTTAACACAAGCACTGACAGTATATTTTTACATCAGCCCAGCTATATTTTAGCAAATGCAGGTGCTATGAACTTCAGTCGCACATCACACACTAGGACGACAGGTTACCGTTTTCAAAAAGCGATCCCGCTTAGCCAAAAGGAAGTGCAGTGAAATGAAGTGCTATAACATTACACAGACGCATCGAAACATAAGTATGAGATACTTGCACCACATCAGCATGGTTCAGAAAGTTAAATGTATTAACGTGCTCATACCAAAACGAGCAGCCAATAACGCAATTGAGCACCGTGTCCGCAGTATATGGAAAGCCGCGGCTACCGCGGTGAACAGGCATCTTACTGCGAACCGCAGCGCCGCCACTGTGTGTCATGAAACAGCGGATCACCTTTTGCGCTACGCTCGCGTTACCTCTCCCTCTAGCTACCATGCGGTCGATTGTAAAAGCCGCCATGTTGGATTTTTTGTCTAAGGTTTGGCTTGCAGTAGCTGTTTGTGTGGCCTCCAAGATTGGAAGCGCGCATAATCTTCCAGTTTCGGAGGCCCTGTCTGATCTGCCTTGGCTAGCAAAACGGCAAAACTTTTCATTTTCAGTCAGCCTTATCGTTACCTGTATTACACCAGTATGTTCGTTTTGTTTTCTGGGCATTTGCCTTTCTCATTGTCATTGCACACGTGTTAGTAGTGTGCCAAGTGCGTTTGAGCCGTGTTGCGCGTCACATGCCCGCTGCTGTTCGCGATTGCTCAGTAGCACTCCAGTGGTCACGTTGCTCGGCGGCTCACATGGGACATGCGGGTTAGATTGCGGCCGTGACGGTAGTGTTTTGATGGTGACAAAATGCTGGAAGCTTGCGTACTGTGCAGTGTCTGTGCAAAAAAAAAGACCAAGTTATTAAACCCCACCAAATGGGCAAGACGTCGCATGCATCTTTTTGCAACCGGCATCAAGTTTTGTTTGCTTGGTTTCATTGAGCCACCAACTTTGCCGCCCGCAGCGGTCAGCGGCAGAAATTGCCAACACGTTTGCCAACGTTTTGCCAATGCACTTGCCAATGATTTGCCACCCGCAACAGTCGGTGGCAGCGATCGCCAATGCGTTTGCCAACGATTTGCCAATGTGCTTGCAAACGTAACCCAAATAGAACCAAAACCAAATTTGATCATCCTGAAAAACAGTATGAAGCATCCCATTATTGGCTTTTTTTTTTCAGGCTTTTCTAATTCAAATAAACTTCATTTTCACGGCTTTATCATTTTTCTAGGCGATTTCGCTGTCCCCACCGAGTCTGGAAAATCAATCGATGACTGTAGTGCGTGATGCTATTTGTAGTGCTCATCCTTTTGTAAATTAAGTGATTAGTTAGTAGCAGGAAATAAATAAAGATAATTGGAATATATGTTCATCTATTTTCTCACGGTTCAATGCTTTCAATTTGTCAAAAATAACATCACCAGCTGCCACACATCTTTAACATTGGGTCATGAGCTTACGTTCTGGGCTTAGAAAGAGAAAATTGCCTAAAAGTCCTGTAAGAAGTTTTGTCATGCCTCGACATTTTTTTAAACAATCTCAGCTGTGAAAGAAAGGCATTCGATTATAGATGTTGAACTAGCAATAAAAACTTGGCAGAACAACGAGGCTTAATCTATATTTAAATGAAGATTTTATGTATTGTTCCAATAATTTTGTGCTCAATTAGAGGCAGTCACTGCTTTGAAATATTTGTAAGTTATTCAGAAATAGGGAATTATCAATATGGTTGATTGGGCGAGTTGGTGATACAAGACTGTTTTGAAATGAGAGCGCACTGCTTAGACGTGAACAGAAAGACATGAACAGGGCTTGTCCCCTGTCTTTTTGTCCGCGTCTAAGTAGTGCGCTTTCATTTCAAAATAGGGAGTTATATTGAGTAATTTGGCGTAAATGGTCTGAAGTAAGTGAAATTGCATTAGAGAGATTGGTGGGAGCACTGGATGACAATGTTTTTTTTATTGCACCTGGGAAAAAGCTTTGGCAACACTGGTGTTGATGTTCTGTCTTTGTTTGTGTCGCACAACCACCGAAAACTAAAGGAATAGGTGCAATAACCTTTGCACGTCCTTAGTGAAAAAGCCTCGTGCTCCGTACGTCCTTTCCTCACCACAGGTGAGGACATAGTGTTCCTGGCGACAGACATCAACCTGCCCGGCGCCGTCGACTGGGTGATGATGCAGTCGTGTTTTGGACACCACTTCATGCTGGTGCTGGAGAAGCAGGAGAAGTACGACGGCCACCAGCAGTTCTTTGCCGTGGTGCAGCTGATCGGGTCACGCAAGCAGGCCGACAACTTCATCTACCGGCTCGAGCTCAACGGCCACAAGCGTCGCCTCACTTGGGAGGCCACGCCGCGCAGCATCCACGAGGGCGTCCAGGCGGCCATCATGAGCAGTGACTGCCTCGTCTTCGACACCAGCATCGCCCAGCTGTTTGCCGACAGCGGTAACCTAGGCATCAACGTCACCATCTCACTGTCCTGAGCGGCGTTCTGCGTGCTACGCCGTGCATCAATGTGGACGTGCGCGACGCCCCTCACGAACCGTTAGCAGCCTGGCAAGGAACGCTGCAACGTGCACATCAACATCACTCCTCTTGCCATTTACCGTGTGCCGCCGTGTGAAGTGTTTATTACACCTTCTGAAGATGTGCTGATGGGGACTACTAACAGCGGTTCTTGCTGTGTGGTGGAGACGGACAGTGTGTTTCGGGAAAAATGCGAGGATGTGTTTGCTGACCAGGTCTTTTGGTTGACTTGTCATAGTGTGTGTTTCTGGGCCCTGATTGACGCGGCAGTGTTGTGTGCGACGTGACCACAGCAGAAGTGTGGTCTGGCCCCGGTAACCCTGCCATCGGCGTACTGCTCACTTTTCATCTGCATACAGCAAATCTAGAGGACATGTTGCTGCAGGGTGCAATGGACGATTCTTTCGTTCGATGCGTTACCCTGACATTGCATTGGCTCTGAGACTTGAGCAAGCTTACTGCACGCCTCCCTTCTGTAGCGTTCAGCGCCTTCGTTGGTAACAGCTATTGCAACCATAGGCACGAAGCTACACGTGCAGCCTAGGTGTACCTGCGTGTATGGTCGCTTTTGTGACCCACGGTTATGGAGTGTTTTCTTACTTGCATTGCCGTTTTGCGGTGCACACACTCCAAGGTCTCATTCTCAGCAAGCTGGGCCATCACTGTATATTCCTGGAGACAAGATGCCTTGGCAGAGACTCGAGCTGCTCATGGCTGCCCTTTATCACATTGCCGTTACGACTGGCAGCGTGCGATGACTATTCGTCACGCCTGCTGTGGACACTATTCTCAAGGTGCGAGTGATCTCGTGGGCTTTAGGGAGTGCACTCGAAGATGGAACTTTTCGGGGCTTCCTAATATGCGAGACAGCCACCACACTCATAGTCATCTGTTGCTCACTTGATCGTTTTGTCATGGGCGGGGAGACGGAATCGACGTCTTGGCGCGGCCACTAGCCGCGCAAGCTTCCGAACAAATTACCAGTGCACGACGCCCACAAGACTGGCAGTCTGCACTTTGGATATGGGCCTTACCTTGAGATCGGTCGGCTACACGACTGGTCAGTTTTATTGTGTTGGGACAGTAATGCGAGGTAATATCGATGCCCGAAAGCGTTACAAGTCTCCGGCCTTACATTTGTGCAGTTGCTTCTGTCCCCACGTAAAAACACAGTTTTAGTGAGGCCAGCTTCTGAAAAGTTGCAAGGCCGTGTTATAGTAACTGCGCAACTGTGAATACTTCACCGGCTTGCACATCTTGAGGTCGTGCAGATCACTTGTAAGACTAACCACAGTTATGGGTCTTCTGTCACATGATGAAACCCGGAGGAAAAAAAGAATGCTGATTTCTCCGACAATGAGTGCGTTTTTGTACTGCAAGTGATGGGCAGTCCTAAACGTTTATTCGAAGATTTTATTGAGATAGCAGCACTCGCCAGTGCTTATATTCAATCGGGCGAGGGCAATCGCGAATGCCCATAGCGTTGCTTGAAATGTCTGTGGCCCTCTGTGGAATGGGCAGGTGATAAATTGCAGCCCCATAGGCTCCCTTGTGTTCACAAACGCTCTGTGCACTGCCGCCTGAACTTTCTTCTTTCTTTAATATATGTATACAAGGCTGTAGCACGTCCACTCCACGACGCACGGCGTATCTCTCCATACGAGACTCCTCCGTGTACTATTTGCGGCTAGCAAGCAAGAAAATGTTTCAAACACTCCGATTAATTGGCGGTACCTAGCTGCTTTTCTTTTGCTTGAATTACGTTGATTAGATGAATTCTTCGACGACGGAACATCTCTCGTTCGTCAGATTATAGCGTCATTCACTGACATGTCTACCAGACTGCGGACAGTGTTAACGCTGGTAAGGGAGGCACTGGCTTCGTGATATCCTTCGAAGGTATCCATTAGGCACAGTTATTCCTTCGGATATAAAGAAGCAATGAAGCTCGATCAAATGTCTCTCGCAGATTATTAACCGGAAGAGAGGCAGCCCACCGAAGCTTCACTTAATTATACAAGATTTGCGAACATTTCGCACTCACTTGAATACTAGCGAGATTACATAGGATTTGTCAGCCAGTTCGCTGTCTTGCCGAAAACCTTTTGTTGGATGTGCGAAAAAAATAAATGTGTTGTTTGGGTCATTTTTATTTTCATGCCAACAGCTAGATGGATTTTTTTTACGTCGTGACATCCTCGTCTGTACACAGAATTCACTGACACTGTTCTTTATCAAAGGACAAAAAGAAGAATGTACATATGTTGCATAGTACAGAAATAAATCTTTTTAGTACCAACGATTGGTTTTACAAGGGCTGTGGTACATTCTTGGCGCTAGTTACAAAGTGTGCATTCTTTTCTTTGCTTATAAACTCTAACCTTGATATAACGAACGGGGATATTATGAAATATCAGTTATTACAAAGTGAATAGTTTTGCAATAGGAGTACACCTTTATAACGAATTTTCGGTTATAACAAGCTTAGTTTCCTGCAAGATGCAACTTGATCATAATGAGCTACGAATGTATTTCCATTCATGCACCTGAAATGCAAGTGACCGCATGAACTTCATTATCTGAAAACGGACTTATAAACACTTTCAACGCATCTACCATCGAGGCTTGCATTCGGCGCCATTAAAATGCACTCCATTACAATACACAACAGTACAAGTGCTCCCAGCCTTCCTAATACACAAGTATCGGTTAACAAATTCGCTCACTGAAGTTGTGCAAACGTATTGCATGGCAACAGCAATGGCATCTTTTAATAGCAACGTGTTTCAACAGTCTTCTTTTTTGGTAACAGTGGAAACAACTGCAGCTAGCGAGCATTGATATTCAAAAACATCTGAAATGCACAGTAGAGCTGCGAGAGCACAGTCTGAGCGGTCCTCTGAAAATTGCAGATTTTCATAGAAATGCGGTGCCTACGTGTATGGCCCGTGTATTTTCAAACGATTGCAGACATTGCAAGTTTTGACATTTTACACAACACCTGAACTTTCTAAGCAAGGGCCTTGTGTATGTCTTTTCTTTAAATGCTACTAAAAGAGAACGCCACAAATGAGATTTCATAGGTGCAAATGACTTGAACCCACAAGATTGATCACCGCTACTGTGGAGCTGTAATATCTCAATGTGCAGCATTGCTGGCCAGGACAGCGCATTCTAAGAACATCGACGGTTTCCAGCAGCTGTCGAACAAAGGCGTGCCCGCACGCACCAGGTGCGCTTTGCATGGCACTCCCGCTGTGTGTCGATACAAGTGTCGTTTCACGTCTTCGTAATCTGGAGTGACGACAAATGAGCACAAGTGGCACAGAGATTTAGAACTGATCACAGTTACCCACCAGAAGCATTATGTAAAAGTGGACACTGCTCATGGGCACTTTCATTACAAGTCTACTATTGGAAAAACTCTTAAATCATTGATAACTATGTTACCGGCTTAATGCCATTCATGCAACGACCATCGCACATGAAAATGGCATTCATTAAATGCCACTTGGTATGGTACATATGCGTTCCCTAATTCGTCTAAGGTGCAATCTTTTCCATTGTTGCCACATTTGTTTATGGGTGCTATGTTGCTAATGCATGCTTACCCGATAAAATGTCCGTCGCAGCGGTGTGGGGGTCATGGTTCTCTGAGGATGCTCGCACGAAGGTCGCTGGTTTGATACCAGCTGCGGCGTTTGCATTTCAGTGGAGATGAAATGCTAGAAATGCGCATATCTGTGCAACGTCTGTGCACGTTGAACACTAAAGACGGTCGAACTTTCTAGAGCACCTTACTGTGGCCTCCCTCGTAATCTTATTGTGGGTTAACCCCAAATATCGTTAGTTCTGCATAAAATGGCCGCGATGTTAGTGCTGCCTACCCGTGTAACTTTTATCCCGGTGATGTCTGGAGTAAGCAAAAAGCGATTTGCGAAATTCATGATCGTGAAATCTTTGCACTTTGGTTCAGGTATAAGCGCATTCGAAAACCTCATATGTTTTGAACACATATTGGCACCAAGTGCACATGTGGCATGGATATAAACTTCTGTATTTCTGGTTTTGGAGGAAATGCACGTTGAACACTAAAGCACGTTGCACGTTGAACACTAAAGCACGTTGCACGTTGAACACTGTGCACGTTGAACACTAAAGACGGTCGAACTTTCTAGAGCACCTTACTGTGGCCTCCCTCGTAATCTTATTGTGGGTTAACCCCAGATATCGTTAGTTCTGCATAAAATGGCCGCGATGTTAGTGCTGCCTACCCGTGTAACTTTTATCCCGGTGATGTCGGGAGTAAGCAAAAAGCGATTTGCGAAATTCATGATCGTGAAATCTTTGCACTTTGGTTCAGGTATAAGCGCATTCAAAAACCTCATATGTTTTGAACACATATTGGCACCAAGTGCACATGTGGCATGGATATAAACTTCTGTATTTCTGGTTTTGGAGGAAATGAGCAAACCTTTAATTGCGAGTTCTGTGCAACATCTTTAATTCCGCTTATAAATACATTTGCCCATGTTGCAAAGTTGCAGCCTGAATACTGAGGTTTAATCTAATGCTTGAAGTAAGCACTGCATTTAAGACTAATTCACTTACTGAATAGGGGGAGACATTACCACTATTTCAATTGTGACTGATGGACTGTAGTGCCCAATTTTCCTCCGGTTTGCTACAGACCTCCGAGTGCTGATGCCTGATCGTCATATGGTTAACGCCTACTTAACATATCATTATGTATTGAAAAAGCGTGGGGCACTTTGCTTCACCAGATCATTTTTAAATGGTGCGCGCGTCATGCCAAGTGTGCGACGTGCTTGACTGCCATTTAGAGACGCAATTAGTATCGTGCAGCACGCCCCATGCTTAAACGCCAATTTAGCAGCCATGTGTCTCTTGAATTGCCTAATCCTTGCAAAAGATGTCGCTCTTTCAGTTCTTATATTGCTTTGGTTCGAAACCTCCCTACGAAATTCATAGCAACGACAGTAAGCAAAGCCTTACAGATGCGTTCCCGCCAATTACAGTTGCATTTTTGTTCATCACCGATGTCGCGACTGTTCTGTTGTCTAGTCATCAGCTGATGTTAACGGACACTGCATTACACACACGCCTGAAGCATAGCACAGCATAGCCAAACTACATACTGTTATGCAACCCAAAGCTGTAGTGTCCGGCCATCCTACATCAAAATTTTTGAGTATTGCACCAGGGGAGCGGTGAGTATTTACTAACACCGCAATGTGCAGTAAAAGCTCACTAATTTAGATTTCATAGGTACTGGAAAAACTGAGTTGACCCAATGCCATGTTATAAAAATTATCAAGGACACAATAACAAATGTCCATTACATCAGTACAGTTTCATTCGCTTGAATACTTGCATCCTGTACTTATACTGCATAAAAGCAGTGTAAAAGCTTAATTTTCATCATCCTGCCATGTCCTTCACAATGCGATCACTGCGCAAAACTGTTGCATTTAATCAGCTGCAATCTGCTATGCACCCTTCTCCGATTGCATGCAGCCGCAAATAGCACCACTGCCGTACATGACTAGCTTTCACGAGATAGCGTTAAAAAGTTTGTTTCTCGGAAATTTCAGTGCCGTCGTTGGTTGTCAGCAAAAAGTCTTGTCCATGACAGAGAAACCGAGAAAAAGGCAAATAAAATTAATCTTAAAAAATTTCGGTTCGAGAGGAGAATCGAACCTAGGCCGTCTGCGTAACAAGCAGGTGTTCTACTGCAAAGCCATGATATTGCAGTCAAATGCTTTGTAAAAAAAAAACATAAGTGACATGTTGTGGCACAACATATTGCTTGGCACAAGCATATAATTGTGTCAGGCATAAAAATCTGCAAATTGCTCAACGAGTCGGTGTCTTAAAAGCCAATAATTACAATGCTCATTTAATCATCAGCTACAAAAACTTTAACAAAGTGAGTGGCTGCGTAAGCTCATGTGTTGCCTAACGGATGTTTAGTAGGTCCTGCACCGATTCACAATAGGAATAATTATGGTGTAGTGAATAGCCACTTTGAAACTGCCAAAGTTGCACGCATAATCGTTCGTTTCATTACGGCATGGTTGAGGCATGCGCCGAGAACAGAAACCAGGCTGGCACTCAAGAAAGCGATGATGCATACAGGGCCCGATTACTTTATTGCATCCTACTCTTGAAGGCGGGTGAAGCTCAAGTGCCCTGCAAGATTTTTCGCTGGTAATATGGCCGGCAGCCAATCGTTCATCCATCGCGACATAGCGAGCCGGTTTTGTACCATGCAAGCAGACCGCAGCTGAAAGCTCTCAAAAGTTCCTAACTTGTTTGATATTTATGATTTTGCACCATGCATCAAGTCAAAACAAAGCCAGTGAGAGCCAGATCCACTGCGGATAAAACCGCGGTCACTCGCTGACATAGATGGTGATGCGGACTTCCGCCGCCTCATTTCAATTGTTTGCGTATGCCATTTTGGCTCTCTTGTATCGCAGTATTGTGGTGCTTAGCGCTTCAAGTTTCGTCCGAATTGACTGGGTTGTGGCCAAATATGGCTGAATTAACGAGTGATTCCACTGAGCAATGCAGATGCTGCCCGATACTAGAGAGCACATTTGAATAATCCAGTTTTCCTAATTCACGAAGGTCGAATTAGTGAGCTTTTACTGCCAGCAGCCTGCTTAGTCCTGCTTGCTTACTAGATATGTTTAAAGCAACACAAAATTTACTCAAACATTCACAAACAGCGCGTAGATTTACAGCAACAACAATTTTATGCCAGTATTCGTCATGAGCGCACATATTTATGTAAGAGATCATAAGCTAACAGTCTTTTTTTTACTATTCACCAGTGGGTTTTCACATTACAAAAAGTGGAAAGGCACCCTCACATCAAGTTCTGGAAACAGGTGGTCAAAAAATGACGACACATTTTATCATACATTTTCCGTAACAATTACAACAAAAGTCGATGGCGTTGTTTACGCCAAACAATGCTCCCTCCACGTTTGCACTCGAACTACCGAATGAAAGTGTTGATCCTCAAGGCAGCAGCGAACATTGCACCTTTTTTTCCGATTTCCACTTAAACGTGGGAACATATATTGTCTATCCACTGTTCTAAGTGCCAACAAACTGTGCATGCCATTGGTAGTAGTGCAGAGTTCAAACAGTTCAAAATGCCTCGCACACCGTTCCCGCTTCAGACGTCCACAGGTCACCCGGTTTCGCAGTTGAACGGGGCCGCACACGTTAGCTTCGTATTTCATATGGTTGAGACTAGGGTGAAATGACGGAGTTGACGAGGGTTTTCAATTGGCACACCATCACAACACTTGGCTGGCAGAGCTCTGGCTTCCGTAAACCACAGCGCCGACAAAGTTGACGGCAGCAGGCCAGTACAAACACGGGGAACCACCGCCCATGAGACTGCGTCACAAGCTCCGCCGTCAGCGGCCCGCACAGGATACCAGGAATGGTTGCCTGCACGGAAAAAAACCGTGCTTTTGAGAAAAGAAATCTTCCGATCCAACACTTTCTCTATTTGAACAGAATGCCAAAGCTATCTCTGCAGCTAATAAATGCTTGTAGTTCCGCGAGCAGATTCTCACCAGTGTATTGCTGACGCTGAACGTGAGAGCTGCGTGAGTCGGCGCCACGTCAGCGTGGTTGGCGAGGTGACCCGCCGAATTGCACGCTAGAAGGCCCATGGCGCAGGACACAAAAAACAGCGCCAATGGCAGGCTGCCCACAGCTGAGAACGCAAGTAGGCATATTCCGGGCCCGAGCAGGCCAAGACAGGAAGTGGCCAGCCTGTGTACGGACAGGACACTCCACTGGCGGCCCGCTAGTTCGGCTGCTCGGGCCTGTCAGCAGACCGCACAAGGAATTGCAGATGTAGGGCAGCGCTGCCAGACTGAGGTGGCCTGGCCGGGCATACAGGGCGCGCACCAGGTACGTGGGAAGCCACTGCATGATCGTGTAGCTAGACCAGTTCATGGCGAAGTGGGCGATGTAGATGGCCCACAGAGGCCAGTGGCTGATCAGTTCCAGCCAGTGCGGAGATGACACTGAAAGAAGAGAGAAAGAATTTTGGCAGATATGACAAGGTCAGTTATGAGAAATTAGTTCTGAATGAAATCTGTGAGCAAGCATGTATGCAATGGGAGCTGTAAAGAAATGCAGATAGACAATGACTGCATGGCACACTGCTATGTTTAACAGTTGCAAACATTCAATATTTAGTCTCTTTGATGTCCTTTCTATAGCAGTTTGAGCAGAAATATAGAATTCTGAGAGACATTATCACTCAGCTGATCAGTCTCACTTGGACTACCGCTATAGGATTTTGGCCAACAGCTAGGGGGATGAAAGGGGCCAGAGGCCGAAGCCTTCTTCCCTGTCATTCTTGACAAGTGCATATAAATATTTCCTTATCTCTCTCTCTCTCTTCTTCTTGCATCCTAAATATGTACCGTTTCTTTCAACACCAATCCTATCCATATCCATGAATTATCCATAACGAAGAGGAAAGCCAACTTGATACTGAGGTTTTGCAATCTAGTCAGTTCATGGCAGACTAGTAGCATACTGCACAAGCATGAAGAAGGAAAGAAGCCAGGAGACAGGACAGATATTTTGCTGTTGTATTGTCCGTACCTGTGTTCACTTTTGTAGGCTCCTTGAGCTGTGATGGCTCGTCCCTATGGAGCACCATCCACACGGCTGTCCACACAATGCCCAGAGCACCAAGGACATAGAAGGCACTGTGCCACTCTAGGTGCGGACACACCAGCGCTGCAGCGGTCTGTCCCGCAGCACCCGCGGCCAGCACACAAGGCCACGGCACGAGTCCGTTCCTCAGGCACTGGTGCCGCCTGTCCCACCACGTGAAACATGCAGGGCAGCCCGAGTCCCTCACCCAATCCCAACAGCGCACGACAAAGCAACAGCAGTGGAAGTGACGAGGCTACCAAGGGCGTCACGAGCGTCGATGCCGACCAAAGCAACACGGCGCCCGCCATGACGGTGCGGCCACCGTAGCGCGACGGTGCAGCTAGAGCCCACCAACTGTGACAAGTAGAAACAGAGGGTGAAGATACACAATACTTGAAAGGGTGCTGAAGAACATTATCACAGGGTTGAGTTAATAGCCAGTGCGAAAGTGGGATGAATGACTGAGGCGATACACTGCTGATAGGTGAGCAGAGATTCTTCATATTACTTTCCCAGCAGTGTCCCTTGACACTGCTGGAAAATGCATGAAGTGGCTGGTTGGTTTGGATTGATGGTAAAAGAGCACAGCTACACTTCAGTCTGTGTTCCGTGTATATTAATGCTCCTAAGACTATGGGTCAAACATGCTTACAAGGTGCCATTACATCAACTGACCAAATTCTTCCACTAAGTATGCCTGACCAACTGCATGGATGTTCAGGTATACATGCTTACCACACAAATGAAGCACTGAAGCATTTTGTTAACAAGTTAGCAATCAGCAAGATATCATAAATCTGTCACCCCCTACTTCACTGCACCCCCCAACATATTTAATATCCACATAAAGGTGTCCCCCTGTCTACAAGCAAATGAATGTCACGGAGACAATACTCTGTCTTTCAGCCTTTTTGGTTGATGTGTTGAGGCATTGTGAGTCCTATAGTAACAGATGTGGTCTTCCAAAGGGAACACTGCATGGGCTGTCTACAGAGTTTCCGCACTGAATGCTACTGATCAAAGGAATATCACTTTCCTTTCATCTTTACAACCTTTCCCTGTGCGCACTGCTGTCTTTCTGGGGCAAAGATGGGGTGCAGACTAGCTTTGTTATCAGTTGGGACAATCAACCACGCACAGCCTCTGCATGCCACGTCTTGAAGCACACAGACGCATTTATGGACATGAAAGGGCAGGCTACATTTACAATAGAAATTTTGATAGTTTATTCTGACGTTTCCGAAAAATAAATGAACAAAAATAAAAACGAAAATTGTGGGACCTTCGAATGTCTCTCCAGTTTATTGTTTCACTATTAACAGATAAACAATAGCTATGGATGCTCTCTTTATAGGAATTTTGCAATTTCGCAGTGTTTTCAAACCAGTAGATTAATTGTTGCATGCGAATTACCCTTTCACTGTTGTGCGTAAGCACGAACATAAGCAAGAACATTACTTGAAACGTATATGAGCTTCTTCTTTACATATTTACCGCGTTACTTATGCATTATTAAACCACTTTTTTTCTGACAAATGCTACTTGCACTGCAAGAGAAGCAGTGCCCAATGCGCCGTCCCATTTTAACAGCTACAGAAAGTGACATTTTCGTCAGTTGAACTACGGTACTTCGAAGATGATTCTTAGCCAGTTCACTAGTCATTGCAAGCCTGACGTATTGTACTGGACTCGTTGAAAGGTCACGCAGAGCGAGTTACGTGACGGGAAGAAAACGTCACGACACAAAGGTTGGCAACTTATTTGCCTGCAGAAAGACGAAACCGCAAGCAAACGTAGCCAGCAAAAACCTTAGTATTCCATTTTGCTATTGCTACTTTTTTTTTTGTTAGTCCGCAGTTAATGCAGCGTCAAATCGCTGTCTACGTAAGAGCATTCACGTCAATCAAAACTGCGCGTAGATCGGGGATGACGTCGTATTCGGACAACTTTCGCGTAGTGCCTGGCGCCTTGGCTCGAACTTTGGATAAACGGCATGCCAAGATTGTCAACGGATATGCCAGTCACGCATCTTCATGCAAAGTGCCGGGCCGCCGGCGCAGGAAGTGGCCTCGGAGTAAGTAAGAGAGAGAAAGTCGACAAACGACGTAACGTAGTACGTCGGCGCGACTACGTGGTCTCCCTCGTCTCCTTCGCCAACACGTCGCTCAAAAAGAACGTGTGCTATACAATAATAGGGGTTGCTATAGTAAACAAGAATTCGGGACAGTGCGACTCACCTGACTAGTGATGTACCCGACGGCGAAAGCACTCAGTATCCATCCTTGCCACAGAAGGCTCCAGCGGTACTGCTCGCTCATGGGCACGATGGCAATTGGCATGAGGACGCGATCCGCCGCGTTCACGAAGTTCGCGAGGCAGCACAGGGCGACAGTTCTCGACTTCCGCGTCATACTTAAAAAGAAAGACTTTCGGGTACGGCTCACACGAAAACGAGAACAACGGTTCAACACAAGTGGTAGGCAACCGGGCCAGCGCAAACGGCCACGACAACACGGTCAACGAAACATTCGGCGAAACGTGCAACTTGGCAGATCGCGGACGAGCTGCTGCTTCCTCGCACTGGACGAACGCACGCCACTTCTCATGCGAGCGGCTCGATTACACCGCGAACGCAGCGGCGTCGAAGTCGATTTTACGCACGGCGCACCGCAGCGCCCGTGGAACGCACATCTTCGTGCCGTCCTCCGCTTGACAGAGAAGCCTCTCGGGTTGGCACTTTCGGATCAGTCGCTCCGCGACAGGTTGTTGCCGCGGAGAAGAGGTTGCGTAAAAGCACTGCTGGCTTGATGTGGGAGAACGCGAAGCAGCTGGCAGGACCGGCGCCGAGTATCAATCGCGCCAGCGTAGCGAAGGTGGAGCGCGACCCAAACCCCGAAAACACCGTGAGGCTGGGCAATAAAAAAGATAAAACGCACCGTTATCCCGACTTTCCAACAATACAGCATTCTGGCTTACATTGGCTTCTTTGCAAAAAAGAAAGATGACGTGTTTTTATCCATCACCCAACGTTACTGGATGAGGACAGTTGGAAAACTCGCGCGAGGAGGCGGCCGCAAATCGTCGCCCATTCCAGGTGTCGCTGGCATCGCTTTGCGACCACGTCACGTGACCTCTCCGCCGCGCAGCCGGCATCGCGCGGAGCAGACGGAGCAGCGACGCGGCTAGCAGGGCCTGCGCTTGCAGACGATTTTTTCCCTGCTGGTAATAATGGTGAGTACTCATCGTTAAGTAACCTAAATATAAAAAAAAGGCTGGCTCGTTGTTTCGTAACAGACCTTATGCATTAAATTTCAACCATGACAGAGCAGACGATAATGTTTACGCTGTTCTGCTTTCTGGAGAGAAAGCGGACGGTGACTCTGAGCAAGCAATTGTTCGCGGTTGAATTTTGCTCCCTTCGGGAGAACGGTCGGCATGCCGAGGTGTGCTGTGCCAGGCTGTCGAAGTGGATATTCATCGGCAACGTCAAATGAAGTGCCCTTCGTGCAGCGACACTTTTTCAAGCCACCGAAAGACCCCAATGTGCTGAGGGAGTGGAACAATGCGGCAGGCCGTGCAAACTTCGAAGTTACTCAAAGATCATACATATGTGATCGTCACTTTGATGAAGCGGACATTTGCACCTCCTTCCAGCATGTTGTGAATGGCGAAACAGTCTCGATTCCGCGAGGACGCTGGGAACTGAAGAAAGGTGCGGTACCGCGGCATTTTGCTAATTGCGCTGAGCTTGATTTGAAGCTTTGTGTAGAAAATGTTGGCACAAATGCAGCAAGCGTGCTAGTGGCCGAAGATGACATTACCCCAGTTCTTCAGAGTGAAAGTGAGACGTGCACTGAAATGCTTGAACACGAAAACAGGGCTGCCTCAAATGCTGAAAGCATGGAAGTCATCATGAAAGAAAGCTCCACAGGTGAACATTGGTTTGGTGGCATAGAAGACTTGCCCGTGTATGGAGCATGGTGTGTGCAACACACGGATGAGCGTGTTGTTTTTTACAAACTTCAAGAAATTGGTGGCGTAGTTTTTATTGAAAGAGCTGTCGTTATAAACAAAAACTCGACCGTTGTTGTCAGCGCTAAAGGGAAACTTGTGCCGGAATCGTCTTACACCTTTATTAACAGTGACAAGCTCAATTTTACCACCTTGAAAGACGCAGCGCCCTTTCTTCATCTCATTGAGAGCCTGGGTATCTGCAATGGTTTTGATTCTCGTTTATGTCCTTTAATATCAACTTCTAAGACGGCTGAAAGGTCTGGGAGAACATGGAGAAGCAAGCGATGTGCAGTGCTGTCGGCGAAAGCCTTATGCGTTCAGTGCAGGAAAGCAAAAAGAACTTGCAGTGCAGGCAGAAACGACGTTCAAGAAAGAGCAAGTACGTGCCTTTGCCATCTGCGCTGTTGAGAAATTTAAGAAAGAAGACTATAAGAGCAACAGTGCTGCGGGAGAAATACAAGAGGGACCTGCTAAGCTTGAAAAAAAAGTTGTCATCAGATCCAAGCAATGCACTGTTGAGCGAGGTTTTAGCTGAACTTCCACCACTGCAGCAACTTGCATTTCGGACAGCACTGCAGTCGATGAAAGCGAAATCTTCAAGAGGTGTGCGGTATGACTGTGGGTGGCTGCTGAGTTGCCTTCTCTTGAAGATTTCAAGCCCACGTGTGTACCGCTTGATGTCAAGAATGAAAATCCTCCCTCTTCCAACTTCGACTAGGCTCCGACAAATAATAAGAGGAATGCCTTGTGAGTTTGGCTTTAATAAGCTCTCCCTTTCCAGCATAGGGGCTTTCATGAAGACTATGAAAGGAGTCCAGTGTTACGGCACACTAGTAATAGATGAAATGAAGGTACGCCAAGCCGTAGCTTTCAACCGTCAAACATACAAGATTGATGGGTTCGTAAATTACGGAGACGGTGAAGTTTCAGCAGCTACTGCTGATCATGCATTGGTTGCAATGTTTGTGCCTCTATTCCACTCATGGGTTCAACCGATTGCAAGTTTTGCAACAAAAAACGCAGCCCCCGGACACGTGCTCGCCAAAATAGTTCTTGATGCAATCGTGCAGCTACGCAAACACAACGCCATAGTCGTCGCAGTAATCAGTGATGGCGCCAGCACGAACAAAGCAATGTGGTCCAACTTTGGCATATCAGGAAAGCTTCACACAGCAAACCACAAAGTTCAGCACCCATGCGAGCCAAATCAAAGCCTCTACTTCCTTTGCGATGTACCCCACATTGTCAAATGCATTAGAAACCATCTTCTTCGACACAAATATGGCATGGTAAGTACCACGTACAGTACAATATCGCAATAAATAGTGTCGCGGTGCCAATCAAAATACATTTTCTTCGCAGCACTACATACGACTGACGGACTTTTTTTTTCCCTCTCTTCTTCTTGCTCATAGATTGGTGAACATCGCATAAACTATGACCACTACCGAGTTTTGCAAGAAGTAGACGGCAAAGAGCAACTCCGCATTGTTCCGAAGCTTACCGCTGAACACGTCTGCCCTGACAACATGAGAAAAATGAGTGTGAAGCTCGCAGTACAGGTAAGATTACGAAAAGCTGCTTTTGAAAGAACTTATAGCTTACCTGATTATTTAGGCAAATTCTTCACATGTGAAACACAAACTTAACTGGTACTGTGAAGTGTTCTCCTTAAGTCTTTTTGCGATTAATAAAATGCCCCTATACGTTTTCTGTCCCCTAGCTGCTCAGCCGAAGTACGGCTATCGGCCTTGATGTGTACCGGAGACTCAAGCAAGATGGCCTGGAAGACTGCGAGGGGACAGCCGCGTTTACCCGCATCATAAATGACCTTTTTGATGCCCTGAACATCAAGCTTCCTCGTTTTGGGATAAGGAGCACATCCAAGGAAATTAAGGCAAGGGCGATAAAATGTGCTACTTTTGAAGAACATTCGCAATAGGTAATGTTAATCAAGAACTGAGGCACTGGGCATATAAATAAAATACAAAACGCCGACAAACATTTACACCAACAAAAGCCTAGTTTAAGTAGACATTTATTTTGTAATTGAAGGAAGGTATTATTGAAAGAAAGACGACGAATAAATGTCTTGGAACTTAGAACTTCTCCTTCCAGATAACTGAAATAAACGTCGATGAGAAGGCGACACGCCGCAAGCGTGATTTCAAGTATTACCAGCTTCCATTTTCATTCAGTGGCACACATGTTTCATTAAAAAATCAGGTTAAAAATAACTTTATGCCTTTCTTCAAAGGTCCCTTTTTTTATAGGCGTCGACGTTTGCATGTAAGAGCTAGCTTGCACAAAAAAGTAATGTCTAACATAAACTTTTCCCTTTTCTAGATCATCCAAGATTTCATGATTATCTTGGACTTGACAGAGAGAAACCACGTTGAGAAAGGAACAGCCATGTTCGCATCTCAAGTAACAATGGAGTCTCTAAGGGTGACTTTGTCATCTATCTTGGAACTAACAAATGACCTCCTTGCTAAAGGTGCACGCTACGTGCTCACAGGCAAGCTTAATCAAGACCCCTTGGAGGTGAGATTAGCATAATTCCATAAAACTGCGCACTTACTTCATTGCATGGAAAATAAACAAAACGGTTATGAGGAAGCATAGCGTGGTTTTAAACAGTCGTCATATCTCTATGTGAGATGTGCAATTCCCGCCTGAGACTTGCACTCTATAAATCCTCTTTATGCATTCCATACGCCATGCGTACTTTGACTTCTGAAAGAGATACATACGGTGAACTGACGTACGGCTTTATTACTACCATTACAGAGGTTCTTCGGAATCACCAGGAGCTTTGGAGGTGACGAAGACCATCCGACGATCCTGAGCTTTTCCCATATCTACAGGTTGCTGAGCCTGTACACACCTGTCAAGGCTTCGATTGCAGGCAATGTCCAAGAGGAGCCAACCTTAATACTAGCCACAGTGCAAGAGACGATGAAGCAAGGGAAGAAGCAGCAGCTGGCAACGTATGAAAAGTTGCGTGAGACAATCAGCGCAAAGATTTCCGAGGTTTGCTTGCCTGGAATAAGTTCAGCATCCCACTCGGGACCGACACCGCTTCCGGACCACGGATATGCTTTGCCAGCAGTACAGGAGTGCGTCGTATATTACCTCTGCGGCTACATTGTACATTCTTTTCTGAAGCACGTCAACTGCGCTGCTTGCATAAGCAGCATCCAGTCAACAAACACTAAATTCCCCGCTTCACTACTGACATTGGCAAGAGAATTCAGGAACGGAAGCCTCAAGCATCCCTCTACAGAACTTTACACAATGTTGAAACGCGTCGAAGAAAAACTGTCTCTCGTGCTAGGAGAAAACCATCTGTGCGCCGACATGTTTTGGGATGCGCTGGATGTCATCAAAGACTGCGATGTTCCAAGCGTTGGTTGTTCAGTTCATAAGGACATCCTGACATCGGAGATTGTACACTCATACGTTGTTTTGAGAATGCACTTTTTTACGAGAGATGTTTGTAAGAAGCTGAGTGCTTCTGGCAGGGTGTCTTCTACAAAAAAGAAAGCCAAACTTCTCTAGACTACGCACCAATAAACTACGCAGTGATTTAACACAGAAATGTTGCCAAGTAAAAAAAAAAACAGGAACTTGAACAAATGTGTTTGGTGGCTTTTCTTACAGTTATTGCACAGCAACATGCACAGATCTCAGTGAATTAAGGGCTGTAATGAGGACACGGGAACATCGGAACAGCATTAAATAACCTAGCAGGAGTCCCACGTAGAACACAGCCAGCTTACCGGCGACGCATGTCATTGGTTCGAAATTTGGGTATTCGAGTGTCAAACTAAAATGACGCTGTTCTTTTTAATTCGATTGCATTCCTCCCTTCATGAAGAGGTGACGAAGAGATGAAGGAGCTTCTCCAAGCTCCTTAATTCATATCCACTCGATTGGCATTCCGTGTTCCTAGTCATGCACATTCGATACATTTAATTGTCAATCGGAAAAACAATCTTTACACTTAATAAAACTTCTAGGCGCGTAAAACTTTTTTTTCGCCTTTTGATTTTTTTTTTTTTTTTTTTTTTTTTTTTTTTTTTTTTAAGCAAGTGATCTTATCTTCTTTCTAACATATATATGTGTGTCGTAGTAGTAATAAATCAGTTGAAAGTCTGCGCTCGTCCTCGTCTCTTGTGTTAGTTGTCTGAAGTTTTACGCGCCTAGAAGTTTTATATGGATTACCAACTAGCCCAATCCCACACTTTACTTAAGTACACTTAATAAAATAGTTGAATTTGCACAATTTAAAAACTGTATCTACTTACAAACGGTATGCATTTAAAAAATACAAGCCGACTGTTACGAACCATTCTGTTAAAATTTGTTTGTAACTACGTGTTTCTTCTGCAAAAGATTGCTGTGCTGGGAACCAAAAAAAAAAAGTGAGTTGTCTCGTAAGATATACATCATCGTATTATTCTCCCTGACAAGCCACACAGATAACGCACCGCAGCGTAAATGCAGCGGCATTGTATACAATAAAAACATGCGCAAGTTTTCAGAACTCGCGACTGTTTCATTTAGAACGCTTACTGTCGCTTTCAAATAAGAGCATGCTTTTATAGAAAACGCTCAATGTAAGGACTGCACGAGCAATGCGATCTCAAAAAAATTTTCAGGAAATTTCAGTTTATGCTCTCGGAGGCACCTATTCATTAGGCAAGCACAAGCTCATCACATCGAAACACCTGCGGAATGCAGTCAGCACCATCAGCACGTGGCAAAAAGAACCACTCAGACTTCGTTCAGAGCTCCAAGCTGTGTCCACCTTCATCTATGCAGTGGTTGTAGCAGGAAGCTCTCAATATGCATCCGCTAACAAGATTCCTTGAGATATGAAGTGCTCCAAAAACGCTGCGCCGTCCTTCGGAGACGGGGCGCGGAACAGACGACGAGCAGACGACGCACGAAGCTCGTCACATGACCAGGTCGCAAAGCGATCGCAGCGCCCCCGCGTTTTGGGAGACTGTGAGCGGCCACGCCGCTTCCGTGGCGAGCCCATGCAGTTTCCCAACTGGCTCCATCCAGTAACGTTGCCATCACCCTAACTTGTAAAATATAAAAATTGTAATGAAGTTTGCAATATCTTTCAATATAAATTATATACAGTGTTCACGTCACAGTCTCACAGATATTTGTGGCTTCAAGAAACGCTTAATAAAATAAATACTTTGTAATGAATATTTATTAATTTATTTGTACATATCACTTTTCAAAGTCCCGCTCCAGGTGACAGTTACTGACATAAAGTTTTATATTGTATGAAACTTTATGCTTTATGTTTATTGAGTTTATTACCAATTTTAAAGGCTATGCTTTATGTGTATCTCGGGAGTCGGGTCTCGGGAGCCAAAAACTTGCGATGATTATGACGGCCGTGTTGTCGACATCAACCATCATCATCATCGCAACGCTTGCAATGGCTGCGTCAGAGTTCGCTCGTTCCTCCCATAGAGTTTAATTCCTCCGTTCTCATCTGATTACGCACTGCTGAGCGTCTCCGAAGAAAATTTTACTGCACATTCTTGCCAGCTAACCTCATACTCATACGGAATCGGTGGACGAACTCAGCGATGCATTCCGGCAGCAATGGCAGCGATCCACGTCGTACAGACAGAATTATCAGGTGCGCTTCTTGAACGGTTCCTTGGCACTTTCTGATAGCGGGCTGATAGAACGCTAGGCGAATTAGACTATTAGTTGCCGTATTCAAGAAGAGCAAACGGCAGCAAAGATTGTGCAACGTTCGTTACGGAATCAAACGGATGAAACAAGCGCCTGGTTGTGGAAAACCTCACTATGTGTCGAACCGCGAGACTTCATTTGTACTCGGTTCCGCAGCCAGAGCCCTGTTGTATCGTGCAGTATATCTGAGGAACCTTCTTAGCGTAGACTACCACGCATATCTAGGTTATGTTCTTCGTAACGCATTTCTCTTGAAAGACGCTGCCCCTGACTACGCCGCCGTAGCCTTGAATCTTTTCCTCACAGTCTTTCCTCCATGTTTACGTCCACTCTTTTGCGAAGTAGCTGGCTAAGGTTTCGCGTGAGATGAGTGGGCCCGGCTCCGCCGAGGTTTAGTTTAGAGATCGTCGAAAGACGGTGCGGAGTGACCTTAATGACGTCAAAATCGCGCAATCAAGTTAGGAACCCAAATTAGCGAAAGCGACATTGAAATGAGAGCCTATAACGGCAGATATAGCGCGACGATGATGATCTAGCGCGAGAACGGAACGACGACAAAGGATCAAGAAGAAGATGAGCGCTATATCTCGTCGTTCTGTTCTGGCGCTAAATCTACCGTCATGTCATACCAAACTAGCCCAAACCGCCACACTTCTGAGAGCCTATAATTTCATTTGTGGTTTTCTGTAACTTCTTTGTTTTTTTTTTTTTTTGCAAACGGCAGTAAAACTTGTTGTTCGGCCAGTTGGTAATTCGTCATACTGTAAGAAAATTAGCTCAACTTTGTACTCCCAGAAACACTCGTCCACCCGAGAAACAACACTCACCACACACAGCACGTTAGCGTGAGTGCAAGGTTACACTAATTTTCTTACATTATGCATGTGGCTGTTTCAGCGATCATAAAATTAAAGGGTATCTACCTCGAAGTGGGTGAAAGGTGTAACGGCTGGAGGTTTTTGTGCTTTTTAAATAGACGTATATTGTTGCATTGCATGGATCGAACTCAACACCCTGCCTTCTCTGAGCGATTGCGCGACTAACTGAGCCATTTGAAAAATTTAATGTGAGAGTGAATTAAACACTGGCCTTGAAACCCTAAAGAAAAAAGGGCGTGAATTCGTATTCCTGGATCTACAAAATTAATTTTATTGATATGCCCATTCTTTTCATGTCTATGTCTCATTTGCTGATTATTCACACAGTGTAACACTGTCATTAGCTATAATATAATAAATAAAATAAGTTCCAGCTATTGCACATGAGTGCATCTATGACCAAGTCATATTCAAGAAAAAGGAGATATCTATATCCAAAACCTGAAAAATACATTTATTAAATGGGACTTCTAAGGAGCTGCTCTACACAAGACTGTGCCTGTTTTTGTCAGTAGCCATCGGATGTAGCAGACAATTCTTGTAAATCCTCAATTACTTTTCGAGCATTTCTCGTAGTGAAGATTTTCGTTCTTTGCAGTTCATTTTGTTACTGGTAGTTGGGAATGCAGCCAGCTTTCATGCCTCCCTAGACTGACAAAAAATTTCACAGGAGGCGGTTGTCACTAGTACAGGTTATCACGTTTCTAGGGAAGTTAGCAGCTTTTCACAGCAAAGATTTTCCTGGTTTTTTGCGATAGCATTAGGAAATGGTAAAGAAGTAAACTTTGGCGAAATGCAAGACGAAGGAAATAGTTTGCCGATTGTGTTACTGTGTCAATAATATGTGGCACTTAATTTTTTTGGTGCTCGGATAGAGTACACAAAAATAGCCACAGTTTATGTTTTATTTTATCAGTACAGCATTATAATGTTGCCCTGAAAAGCTAGTTGAACATGTTCTACCGTCCATCAGATGGTTCCAGGTTATTTATACTTCAATCTAGTGCTTCAGCTAGTTCTTGACGGGGCATTTACGGCTTGCAGGTACAAGCCTCCCGCAGCCGGCACACCCGGAGATGACCCCACGCCGGATTACATGAACGTCCTCTCCATGATATTCAGTATGTGTGGTCTCATGCTCAAGGTGAGTGGGGCGAACACCCTCTCGGTTCGTGTTCTTGATGTTAACTGTCGGCTTTTTTGTGACATATGTGAAAAGACGCTGTTCACAATTCAGCAGGATCGTCGCCTACTCATTTGTAACGTCTAGCTGCAAAAAAACTCATGCAGCGGGAGCCTCTTAGAAAGCAAATTTCACAGTTGAAGAGTAACAATTCCTTTTGCCAAAAAAAAGCAGTAAGTTCTCCTTTCACAAACTTTATTCTGTCTTATGTGCTTCTGCAGAACTGATTCGCAATTAAATGCTTTGTGGCATAATGTGCAACATGTGTGTGTCGTAAAATGCAGGAAGAAATTTTTTGATCTTTCAATTGTAGATGCACGCTCAAATTTGACAAGTCTGATCTTTTATACGAACACAGGCACGAATAAATGCATGTAATGGTTTGTGCTTGGCACATCAATAGTAGTAAAAGCAAATGCATAAGGCAGCCTTCAGTTAAACTGCTTAGAGATGACATTAAGTGTCTTAGCTGTTATCTCTGGCGTACATGTTGTATACTTGCTCACTAGCCCAACTTCGTGTGGTTTGAGCAGTGATGTTCTGTTCTGCTTTCCGATTCATCATACCCGTTCTTGTGCAGCTCAAGTGGTGTGCCTGGGTGGCCTTGTACTGTTCCAGCATCAGCTTTGCCAACTCAAGGATAAACGACGACACCAAGCAGATACTGAGCAGCTTCATGTAAGTGCCATGTTCTCCGCTTGTGTTCGTTGATGTATCGCTGTTCTCACTGGTGAGTTCTGTCACGGTCAAAGCGGGCAGTGTTCGTGTTTGGGGAAAGGATCCGACATCTGAGTATCCAAACAATGGGATTCACGAGAGTGCTCAAATTACGTAGGATTTTGTACACACTAAAGAAACACAGGTGGTCAAAGTTGACCAGAGCCCTCCACTACAGCACGCCTCATAATCATATCATGCTTCTGACTTGAGACATCTAAAAATTAGTTTGACATGGTCTAATTAGTATTAATTAGACATTAGCACTGTGAAAACAAGCACATACTGGCAATAAAGTGGTGCAATTTTTCTAAAACACAGCGCATGCCTGCGATCCTCTCTTCTTCTATGTGAAATGCCTTGACCAAATGCCATGCAAGTTGATCTGCATGTGTAAAAGGAATCCTGGTTTGGTTTCTGGTAGCCTTGGGAGTGCTGCCACTGTGTTGGCAGTTTTTCAGCATTCCGTAATCACACGTCTTGTCGGTTTCTGCCATGTTTTTTTGTTCATGCTTCCTGTTATAACAAAAAAACTGCGCCATCTCTCACTAAAGAGAACCATGTGTGGATGCAAAGCAGCAGGGAGGGGGTTCACTTCAGCGTGAGGTGGTGCAGTTTATTGAGAGGACGAATGAGAATGTATTGATAATGTATCAAAGAAGAGAGAGAGGCGTTTTGTATGTCGTGGTACCGCGCCTGTACAATGCCTTACTGACCAGTCTTCATTTGATGTGCACGTGGATGGCTCTGCCGTCACGGACGTTTCTGTGGAGGCATTGCTCGAATTCCCGCACTTCGATGGGCACGTTGGCGGTTTGGCCCTTGATCTCGTATTGCCCATTGCCGTGCGTGAGGCATTGAATGCTCTTGAATGGCAGATACTGTATAATGAGCCATTCTTCGACCAGATTAAGCTAGGGCAGATGCTCAGGTTTTGCCGGGTAGTGGGAGCCGTTGGTCACGCTCGTGACGGGCACCTTGCCCTGCGTTAGCGCCTCCTTGCAAGTTTAGTGCACCATAAATTCACCGTGGTTGCCGTAGTCGTTACTCACCAGTCCGAACTCTTGTCGCAGCAGGCCGGCGACAGCATTCTGGTGTTGTTTCTCTGGATGCCCTTGACCTTGATCAGGTAGCTATCGAATCCAAGCCAATCGCACACTCTGCTGCTGTGTCTGAAGCTGTGGTCACAGAAATCTCACTGGAACTGCGGGTTCGTGCCATTGGTCCCAGGTGGTAGCAGTTGCTTCAAGCGTTTCCTGTCCTCACCCCCAACTCGCACTGCTGCACCGCCTCGAGATCCTAGAGGAGAGGGAGAGAGGACGTGCATAGGCAGTGGGGGTGTGGACGCCACAGGAGGGATGAACAAAGCCCCCCTGCTTCGCATCTAAAAGGAGTGCCTTCTATCGTGCTGTGATCTAAGTCAATTTACAATTCCACACACATCCAGTGACAGCATTTTAGCAAGCTGACAAAAAGTAAAGATCACGCTACAGGAAATTGTCAGCTAGGGAAATATCATACCGTGCTATGCATGTCTGATCGATCGCCCTTCCCCTTTCTTTCTCTCCATAGGCTGTCGATATCTGCCGTCGTCATGACGTACCTGCAAAACCCTCAGCCCATGACCATGCCGTGGTCGTCGTGACGACGACACCAGCCCCGCCTGCTTCCTCAGTCTTTTTGACTGCTCAGTCTGGGATAAGCGACAGTGTGACAGCCACGCCACGGGACTGGCGCTGAAGTCCTGCCCTCGGATGCAGTATGAACAGCCGGAGCGTCTGGTTGCAAGCCGGGAAGTCCTTCCACACTCCAGAATGCATCAGGGTTTTCCGATCAACAAGTGCCAACAGATTTTTAGCAGGAAGGCGGGCATCTCACTAAACTTCATTTGTTTGGGTGTAGAGGTGAAAGAAAAATGAAATACAGGAACAGTCATACTTCAGTGGTGTGCTTGTGTCATAGTCAAGCTTTTCTCTCGTGTCGAGGATTCACTTAAGGCAGACTGCTAGGAAACGGAGGAGGAAGGAGCATCATATTAGACGACCTGCTTGCAAGTTAAGCCGATAACTGCCTCATATTATACTCTCTCCTAGTCCTTTTTCTCTCCTCTTCTACTTTCCTCCACAAGAGACCTTTTTCGTTATTCACAAGTGAATTTTTCTGCGCTGCATATTCAACCAACCATTCAAACGGGGACAAGGTCCTGGTTGCACATGCTGGGGCTTGCCTATTATAGTACGTGTTTGTATCAACTATCAAGTGACCTCAATCCACATTGCCCATGTCACAGCGCAAGCAAACTTCACTTGAACACGCTGTTTGCAGAATGTTCTAGCTGCCATCAGTTGGGCTAACTGAATTGCAATAAGGCTAACTGTACAGTTTTCAAAAGGGAAGGCTGCCCTCCTCACCGCAGTATACAGGCACCAGTGGCCATAGGAGAGATTTCAAAGAGTCCAATAATTCATTTATTAATGCTGTTAGCCCTCAAGAGAGCCATTACAGGGTACAGGAGTTAAGCCCTTTTGAAATCTATTGCCCCGAGACTTTGCTTAGGTACATCGTATTGGAAGCTGCGGGTATTTTCTGACCATGGAAATTTGCTGGAGTAGTGAAAACGATTTGATTAGGACCTTGGAAACGACTTGGTTATCTCATCTTTGGCTATGACCAGTTAGTTTTCGTGTTGGTTCAGATATTTCAAAGCAGATCTTTCAGCCTTGTCTTCTCTGCGCCTCCTCTTCATTATTAGTCTGCAAATAGCTTGTGTTACCACTGTGAAGTTGTCTGTTTTGTTGGAGTGAGCTGCTCCACCATCACGTGGGACTTTTTGTTTCATGTATATCATGCTGCAAAGCCAGAAAAAACAAAATTACCAATGACGTAGGGTGTTGAAAACGGCTTGCCTCATCCTTCCCTATGCGCCTCCGGTAAATACATGTACCGTGTTTAGACAATTGTAAGTTAACTAGAATATAAGATGACCTTTGAAATCACAAGGCTAAAAACAAATGTGCATGCGCATTTCATAAGGGCAATTTATTTGTGATGTCAAAAAAAAAAAAAAAACTCGAATAAATCTAGGTTTAGGTGGCTTCACGGCAGTGCTTCACAGCTATGCAGAAAAGCTAGCTTTGCGGGAATCTGCAGGGATTATTTTTAGAAGAAATTCTGCGAATCGCTGCTGTACGATTTGCACGCAAGAAAATACGGTTTATGTTACAGGTAGAGTCGGAATGTAAGCATAATGTCACAAGCATGATACTGTGTGCGTAATCTCTCGTTTATTGCGGTTTCGGTTGTGAGACGTCCACGTACATAGTTTGCATTGACGTCACTGTGGCTGCCATCTTAGGGGCCCAGCTCGTTGAGATGCCGTCTGAACTCGAGCCATGGCCTCCAAGATGGCGGGTGTGCGATGTGTTTGCTACACAAAATGCGACACACAAGCGCTAAATTTCCAACTGAATTTTTATTGAAGAAACTTATGAAATATATTCTCTTTCACACCCTCTTAGAGACAGAGGATGCGAAAGAGAATATATTTCACAAGTTTCTTATGTAGATTTGTGCTACCTAACAGTTCAATAGATTACCAACTGGCCCAAACAAGCACCAAGCTTATCAAGCAGTTGGTTACGGTCGATAAAACTACCATCCTTTTGTCTAGTGCACCACTACTACCACTTTCCAACGTGATGGCGCATTTACAATGGCGCGTGCAGAATTACTTTCCAAGCCGGCTGTGAGGCTAGAAAACTGTGGCTGCTAGTCCAAGCTTTTTATTTATTTATTTTTTTTCTGTGCGTACATACGTTTAAGAGAGGCACGTTGCTGTCTTATCCGTTCTCTGTACGCCGCGATGGTGTAGCGGTTATGGTGCGCGGCTACTGACCCGAAGGTCTCGTGTTCAATTATGATCGCGGCAGTCGCATTTCGATGTAGGAGAAATTCTGGAGGCCCATGTATTGTACCATGTCAGAGCACATTGTATCACATTGGATGGTCGAGGAGGAGGAACAGGAAAAACTTTATTGGGCAAGTGAGCCATCGCACGGCCATCACATTGTGCGTACGTGTCCAGACTACGCAGGGCCAGGGCAGTGGCACCCCGGTTCACATCATCGAAAATTCTGGACCTCTACATTGTGGCGTCCCTCAGCCTTATCATGGTTTTGGGACTTTCCAGATATAAAAGAAAAAAAATTACACCATCTCCCACTAAAGGGAACCATGTGTATATGCAAAGCAGTGGGCGCTATCGCTTTCACTGGTGGCGACGCTGGCGCTCATCGTGGCACTGCCCAAATGAGAAACCTGGGGAGCTAGGCTCAAATCACGCAGTGATGAACCAGCGTTTCCTACTGGAACATGTCAATCAATGCTATGGAATGAAAGCCAAAAGACTGATTGGACACAGGTATCCACAGTTCACTTTTAGTGCATGTGCACGCTGTGGATTTTCATTGTTCAACAATACACAGGATAAATCTCGGCTGCTGATTCGCAGGTCGCGGGATCGAATCCTGGCTGCGGCGGCTGCATTTCTGATAGAGGCGGAAATGTTGTAGGCCTGTGTACTCGGATTTGGGTGCACGTTAAAGAACCCCAGGCGGTTGAAATTTCCGGAGCCCTCCACTACGGGGTCTCTCATAATCATATAGTGGTTTTGGGACGTTAAACCCCACGCATTAATCAATGCACAGAATAAATCTCCCACCGGTACTACCTTGGAGGACAAGATCCAGTGCCTATATATATATATTTACGAGGTGGCCAGTGAACGGAGCAAGAGATGGAGAAAATTACGGGGCCGCACAACTTTAATGCCCCACCTTCTTTATATACAAGCTTCGCTCTAAGCTTGGACGCCGTTTAAGATACCGGCAAGAAAATATTGATTCATGGTTTACTTGTGTTTATCTTTGGATCTGAGAAGGGAAACTCCATGAAGAGTAATGGAACAAGGATGAAAGTAAAGGTTTATTTAAATAACAAGATTCACAAAAAGGCATGCTTACTACACTTGCAAGGTTGAATCACGCAGCCGCATCAAAGAACTGGTCAATCAGGTTGGACACCTGGAGTGGCGTGTACTTGAGGTACTTGTCCGGGTTCTTGGTAAAGGGTACTGAAACGTACTTGTCATAGAACATCTTGTACTTGGGCAGCACGAACTCCTTGTTGTCGCGCTTCAGGCTCTCTCGAAGTTCGACGTCAGGTACGGCGTATGCCTTCTGCACACGGTACAGCTCCTCCAGCTCGCGGTTGAATCCAGTGAACTTGTCCTTGATGGTCTGCCGGTCCTTGTCTCTCAGTTTGGCGCCGCCCGCCGCAACGGCGGACGTAGACAGCGGTCGGTCCACCTCAAGAACATAGTGGAGGACGCGACTCCAGCTCTGGGAGTAGAGCCGCTTCTGGTCCCTGATCTGCTCTTCGTACTGCTTTCCCAGGGAGGGCTCGTACATCTGGACGACCTCCAAAAGACCCGACCGCACGAGAGCCCTCAGAACATAGTGTAGATTGTTCAGCCTAAAGACAGCCTGTAGGGCTTGGTCTTCGTACCGCGCGCTCTTGTTGTGCAGCGTCAGGTTAAGCACCGACAGAACTCTGGTTACGTACTGCGCCAGGGCAGCACGGTTAGGATCCCGGCTTTGACTGAATGATGCGAGGTCCCAGACGGCCAGCACGGCCCCGGCAGCCTCGACGAAGCCCAGTAACTGTTCAAGCACCACCATCACATTGCTGGTGAGCTCGTGCACGGTGCCGTCTCGCGGCATCTTGCCCTCTGGGTCTCCTTTGACACTGTCGACGAGCTCCTCCAGTGCCTTGTTCAGCGTTGTCTGGAGGGTGACAGCTAGACCAGGAAGGCGTGCGGCCGCTGCACGGCCTGAGGTCGGCCCGGACAACAGCGACTCGTAGTCTTTACGAAGCGCCCGCACGTGCTGGAGGACTGGGAAGAGGCAGAGAACGCTGACGAAGTCGTGCCGGGCGACACAACGTTTGACGCGTCCGGCGAGGGCTTCGCCTTCCTGGGTGACCGCTTCCAGTGCAGCCAGGACAACTCGTTCCAAGGGCAGCGGTGGGTCCGGCCCCAGGACCTTGCACAGGAGCTCGTCCTCGGCCTGCATGAGGCGGCACAGCGCCGTCAGCGTTGTGAGATACGCCTCGACCTCCTGATCTAGGAGCTCATCGCGCGACGTCGTCTCCTGGAGGCCCGCAACGTCCGTTGCACGCCTCAGGCCTCGCATCAAGGCATCGTGGAGGCGGCGCGGCACGCGGCTCTTGCGGTTCGCGCCCAGCTGCGGTGATGACGAGGGCTGCGGCGGGAGCGTGCCACTGCTTGCAGAACCGGTCTTATGGTGCTCGCGTAGGGCTTGCATGGAACGCACGAGGACGCGCGAGCGCTGAGTCGCGTACGCGTCCAGGTGCTCCGAGAGGTTCCGCTTGCGGAGCCAGGTCGAGATGCGAGACAGGTCGTTCACCACGGCGGCTGGAAGAGGCTCCAGCGCAGCGGCGGCATTTGCGGGAGGCGTGGAGGACTGTGGACACTCTGCCTCTACGAGATCCAAAATGGCGATGGGCGCGACTGGGCGACTGTGCCGCACCAGCAAGGCCTCGAACTCGGCCTGCATGAGAGCACGGGAAAAGTCCGTTAGAACTCATTGGTTAGATCGCCCAATTGGCTTGGGTGACTCCCGAATTTTGAGCAGTCCTCCCGCTTGCACAGGAAGGGCCGTGATTACATTGAAAAACAGAGTTAGCGCCACCACTAAAAGGAAATAATCAGTAAGAACATTGGTTTTATTATTTGCCGACCCGGTGCATGACGTTTAGGTCACTTTCGCCACAGTAAACTCATGGAAAACGGAAAAGCGCATTAGTATCTGCTAGGGGATACTGGCTGTTAAGGGACGCAACAGTGTTCTGTCCTTAAATTATGCGTCTGTGCACGCGCCATTACCACAATGATCAGTGACGTCTACTAAATTTACTGGCAACCATTCGCTCACGACGTCGCTATAGCCATGAGAAACAGTTAATTCATTGCCGTGGAAACGCCATTCCAGTGAACTCCCATAAATGCCATTCAAGTCCTGGACTTGACAGCCTGTGCACAATATGGAATGGGTACTCCATAGTTTGAAATTAAAGAGACATGCTCAGCAGTGGCTACATAGTACACACAGCGCTGTGAGATGATGAAGTATGGCCTGCACTTTCTCTCTCTGCACCTCGAATAACTCTTTTCAAATGTAATAGTCTGGTCCTCTCATCCCCTCCGATGAGGCTTCACATCTTTGGTTACATACAGGTCAGCCGAACTGCCTTTGAAAAAGTGCAGCTATTCTATGCTCAAAGCTGACCACATCTCTTTGTTACACTATTTCTGTTATCTTTTCCTGTTTTTGATATTGTCTGTCTTAAAACTTGCACTTGTTTCGTGTACAAATGCAACTGATGACTGCAGTTCATTAAATATGGGACACAAACGACTATGCGCCTGAGCTTGCTCCTGTCTTTCATGAAGGCAGTAGGCTGGGGAGAGCGTCTGATGCGCTTGGTATCGGGAACCACTAAGCGAGAGAGTTTGCGACACGCGCGGCGTAGCGTAATCCATCTACCAGAAGCGCGCACCTGTTGTTTTGCTCAGCGCATTTTCCTAGCGCAAAGAGCTTCAGTGGAGGCGGCGGGGTGGGGGCCTAAGGAGCCTTGCTCTTCATAATTCATCCATCAAGTGGGCTCAAAATCGGTACTGATTCACTCCAGCAGCTAAGCACATAATCTGTAAAATATGTTACATTTTAAAATCTACTATATTTAGAGCATATAAACCGGTATAACAAGCTTTGCCAATTCAAAATTGATAAATCGATATGAAGGTAATACACTCATTCTGTTTTGAAGTATGGCTTCGTGGCAATGCAGACTTTTTCTGGTAGATGTCTTCGCGGTAGAGCGTCTGCCAAATGCAATGAAACAACCTTTAAAGGATGGCCAGACGTGGACACGAAATTAATTATTTATTTCGAATACTTTCAAGTTCCCAATAACTTAAATTCAGGTGGAAGCAAACTCTAATAAATGCTGTAATATTCTTCTGAATATTCAAAGCACTCACATATTCACATAAGCCTAATGTTTAGGCATTCTAATGTTCTGCTGCAGTTGACTTATTAATTGAGAATACGACAGATGTGAAGTGCGCGACTTGCCTGCAATCCCGCAACACCCTCGTTGAAGAGCTGCTCGAGCAGGTTGGCCTCAATGTTGTGCGGACTGTTCTGTTCGAAGTAGTCTCGCGCCTTTTCCACTTGCTCCATGGCCTCAAGGAAGCTGTCCAGGTTCTGATCACTGGGACCTTGACTGATTTTGGGCTTGGCCATCTGGGACACCCCATAGAGCTGCACCACCTGCAATAGGAAGAATAAATGCTAAGGGTAAAAAAATCTAGCCCGTTTGACTAAAACACCAGTTTAGGAACACTTGTACTGGCACGATGCCAGTACCCGCTGTCTTGTACGTCATTTCCAATTAGATATTTGTAAGATGTGCTGCATTTTATATAGGAGATGCACTTGGCAAGAACAGTTACAGCAAGTAATGTGGGTATGCTGAAGAAGGGTTTAGTATAACTTTGTTCTGGTGAATGAATGCAAGTTTTGGCCGGTGCTTGTGTGTTGCCTGCTCTAGTCTCAATTGTTTGCTCTTCCAAACAGTAGCAATTGAGCTATATGTTTAAAACCCACTCATCTAATGATAAGCATTGTGGACTCCAGTTTATTCTTAAATACATGGTCTCACTTGATGAGGCCTAACTTGCAGTAGGTAGGCATATATCTATTTTTGATCCTCCACTCCAACGTGGCTGTTTTTGCCGATAACTGAAGCTGTGATTTCTCCGTCGGCACTACCAACCATGCGTACAGCCACCGAGTCAGAGCAGCGGGTCAAACAATTCTGTCCTTCACATAACAAGTGTAAGACTCGCACAACATGCAACATACAGCTGCTGCTAGCATGTTGCGAATTTCAATGCGAGCTAATGCACTCGCTGTGATGTATAAGGCAGTCATACATGGGAATGGTTGAAGCGCTTCCGCGAGGATTTGGGAAGCCTCCTCAGACAATATGTCCAGAAAGCAAGAAAGGGAATCGGACGGAGTGACGAGAGGAAAGGTGCGAGGTAAACTTGTTGAATGTCCAGTTCACTACACTACACTAGAGCTGAAAGGTAATGGAACGAGGGAGATATGTGAGTACTGTACACATGAACAGAAAATTTGCAATCGGTTATCACAAGGCTGCTCTTCCTCAGAAACTGTTGTAGCACACTGCTCCATCAATGGGTGTGGCCAGCCACTGTACATTATTGTCAAAAATGTAGGGCTCCGATCCACGCTGTGAATGCTGTTTGATCATGAAGCTGTTGTATCACCTGATGTGACCAACGAATACGAAGCCTTGCACTGTTGGACAATGCAATACATGAAGTGATTGACAGCTTCAAGCTGACATTTCTCAAAACAACCAACATAATGGCTCATATACACAGTAAGATTGCTGTGAATAGCATAAACCTGGAATTCGCTCAGGGTATTGTGTTGTACTGCTACTTATTCAATCTCAAATGCAGTGCCAGTGTGTGTTTGTGTGTGTTTTGAAAAAAAAAAAAAACTTCATTGCAACCCGAATTTCAGACAGCTAGCAGAAAAGCATTTCTCAGAGGACCTAGCACTGTATATCAATATAGTTCACACTTTCCGAACGGACGCAGAACAGAAATCGAACAATTGTACCCCGCAGAATCGTGTCACAGCACAGGCACAGAGTTGAACCAGTAGGCAGGAACCATCACCGCACAATCGTGGTCACACGACCGCGATGTCAAAAGGACAAGGCGTGCAAAACACGAACATAAAAGAGAAGTGAAGACACCAAAAACGCCGAGGGCATCACAAACACGTTTCGGCGACCCGGCCAAAGTTTAAGCACTTGCTGAACTACCAGCCATCTTGAACAAGTGGCTGAATTCGTGCTTGTGAACATTGTCGATCAAGAAGCAAATATTACGCACATCCTGAGGTGCGAAATCAATAGGCAAGAGTTAGGTAGTTTGTTCTTTTACCGGAAAATACACAGATACGTAACTCTAAAGACCCTGGTGTTTTTTTACTCTGCGCCGAAAATGCGACGCTGTGCTCGAAAGAATGCCGGCAGAACACCATCGTCTTTCGACCACATATGCGGCGAGGCAGATACGCGGCCAGCTCTCTGTTATTGTAATACCTCTTCGAGTTGGGCCAGCGTGCGCTCGATGTTCTCCTGGCGCCTCTGCAAGTTCCCCGTCTCGTGGTACACGGGCAGGATGGTGCGCTCCAGCTTCATGAGGCGCTCGTCGAACGACGACAGGATGGCGCACATGCCCTTGCTCAGCTGACTGCTCTTGGCGAGCGCCTCCTGGAACAACTTGATGTTCTCCACCTGGCGAGCCACCTTGAGCTGGACCCCGTCCATGGTCGTCGGAAACCAGTGCGACAGTTCCCCGAGGAGTTTCGCCCCGCTGTCAACTACTGCATCGACGGTGCTGGCGAACGCCCCACTTTCGGCTCGGAGATCGCATCGCAAGCGGCACCTGCGGGAGGTGCCCAATGGTTCGAGGCAATGGTAAAGTGTGTATACACTGCGCCAACTAACGAAGATGCGCTTGATTTCAGAGGGTTTCCGATCGATCGCCGAAAAATGTACCGATTTACAGGACAACTACGATCCCTACGATGCACCTCCCGGCTGCAGCTACTTTCGTCACTTTCGTTTCGCTAAGACGAGCTGATTCAGCCTGATGTAATACTCCTTAGTTGATACAATTGAATACGTAAACAAAAGTAATGTCCGCACTCTATAATACAAATAAAATTGAAATTATAAATTTTACAATTTAAAATATAGATGCGTTGGTTATTGTTAAAGTTAAACAGTAATTATACTTAATTACGCAAATAGCGCTTCTTGTTCACGCGATATAACTGCATGTGTGGTCGCCGGCGGTTTTCGAGGAGGACGTAATTTGTGTCTTGTCATTGCTCAAAAGCTTTGTGCCGTTGGTCAGCATGTTTGTGCCTTTGCAACCATTCAAGGGTCACCAGTGGCACGAGTATTCGCTTGTGCTGGTAAGCGTGCGCGTAATGCGTCCGTTGAATTATATAATACGGGGAGACTGGGCAAAAAGACTCCGTACTTGGCCGGTGAATGCGCTTTTTTCGTTGGTGAAACTATTAAGAGTAATCATGTTAATGAGACATGTAGATTTATCAGTGCGCTGACGCAAAGCCTCGTAGCGCTCCTTCCTTCCTCAGCGCTTGTGGTTGTCATATTTGGTTGTTTATCGACAGGTCGCGTTCTCACCTTGAATTGACTGCATTCGTTGACACCAGCCAGTTGGGAGATTGGTTTAGTCTATTTACGCTGCGGCGGTCACGTTTTGATGGCGGTGCAATGGTAGAGGCTCGTGATTTCAGTGCACATCAAAGAACCTGGTGGTGGTGTAAACCTCCATAGCCCTCCACTACGGCGTTAAAAGACCCCCCCTCACAATAATATCGTAGTTTTAGGTACTTCATGCGAGTTCGTGTGTACGTATATACGTGGGTGCGTATGTATACATATGCAAAACTGACAATTTTTTAGGGGGGTACGGGTTGAACTTCCCCACTGGTGATGCCAGTGCAGTAGAAAGTACTGATTCAAATGTGAATGTTGTTTAGGGGCCCTCTAATTGTGTGATGTGACGTAGTGGTGTGACACTTTTTTCAAATTTCTTTCCTTCCAGCCAGTTGTGTCTGTTGGCAACGCAGCTCAGCTGGCAGTGGACCTGCTGCTGTCGACGCTGGAGACTGAGCTGGTCGGCTACATCCACTCGACGGCTCTCGTGCCCCTCGTTGGTGGAAATCCGTACCGCGTCGGCGACCAGAGGCTCGCCACAGCGTGTCAAGGTGAGGGAATTTCTTCCTTTTCTGCTGCGCACAGTCACAGTGCGTATGTGGAACCGCAGCCCCGTAAACTCCGATGCGACACTAACGACGACGTCTCATTCCTCATCTTCCACTCAGTCTATGTGTGCCACCGGAGCAGGCTTCTAGTGGTGCAACAGAGGACACCAGTTTCAGCGGTGAGTGTCCACACTTGTGCCATTTCTTGCTACGGGCTGCAGGAGGCCCTGCAGCACGTCTCAAGCGCGACGATTTCTTCCACGTAGCTTTTGCAGGATACGCCTTGGGAAAGCTTCCTTTCATAAACTGATCTCTGCAGCTTACATATGAGAAAAAGAATGATCAATGTAGATTTTTTGCTTACTTTTCTAGCCACGATACATGAATACAAGTAGCCACAGGTGCGTGTTTTACTACTGGACTCTGCTCAGACTGCAAGCATTTCTCTGAATGTCATGTGAAATGTAAATCAGAGCTTTTTGGTAATGCAAAGAAGATAGAGGGGAAACTGTCAACTTTTTCTTAAGTAGCTGCCCTAATTTGCACTCTTAAATTCATGGCATTCATGCACTTAGGCAGTTGCTAGTCTGTGATAATATAGAACTGCCACATAAATTGAGGAAACTGTCAAAAGTACTTCTAGTTGCTGTGCTTGTAGACATAATCGCATAGTTGCACTGAAGTATATTTGCTTTCTTGTATTCGTACCATGACAGAACTGTCGCACCGAGTACCGCCAGTTCTTAACGGAATGGATCAAGCAGGAGAGGTTCCGTCTGGTCATCATGCTTTCCAGCTGCCTTTCACAGTTCACCAACCCCTCCGACCTCCCTAGGTAAGTCTGGCATCAGATATCTAGTCAAAGTGCGCATTCTCATCGCTTAGAGGTGTCGGAGGGGTTGCTTGTGTTATATACAATGCTGAGGTTTGGGCCTTCCTACAATGGCGGACCAACCATAATTGACAAGGACTTGTGTTTATGTGTAGCAAAAAAAAAATTTTAGTGTCAGCAGACAAATTGTTAAGGTATGGTGAATGGATCATATAAATAAACCTGGATATAATGAAATATTGGTTATAACGAAGTAAATGAAGAACAGCCTTGAAATAGATATACATTCAAACCTCATTATAAAGAACTTGCATCTGACACGAAAGTAAGCTCGTTGTATCCGAAAATTTGTTATAAAGGTAAATTATTAACACTGTCTATTGCAAGACTATTCTTCATTTGCTTCATTATAACCGACATTTCATTTATATCTGGGTTCATTATATCTAGGTTTGAGGGGAGTGTTGGAAATATACCTTTATTACGAAATTTCGATTATAAAGAACCCATTTTTATATCAGATGCAACTTTCTTATAATGAGGTTCGAGTGTATGCGATTTCGGCTTGTTGAAATCAATGAATGATTGAACTAAGAAATGAGCCACTTATAATGGTAGCAGTCTATAAGTTATTCTGTTGTATCTATGACAGGTACTCAGTGCACTACTACTGCACTCCAGCAGTTGGCGAGCCTGTGGAGGCTCAGTTGCGGGCACTGAATTGGACACGGCTGGAGAAGCAGGACCCCGTCACGCGGGAACGCAACCCAGATGGTGTGCTGCTCATGCCTGGATCGGGTATCACTCGATCTCTGCTCGACAAATGGTGAGTGGGTTCCAAGATCTGCTAAGTCAGTAACGCAATGATATGGTCGACAAACTAATGCAGGCGGCGCGGGTCTTGGACAGATCATAAAGGTACACACGACTGTGAGTGCTCGGCATGTAGCAATTAGGCAAAGGTCCCAGTTTCACGCTGTCTGCAGTAGCGTGCCTTTGTACTGTCACCTTCGAATGCATGATAGACAGCGTATTGCATGGTTTGAAATGGAAAACATGTCTATGCTATCTCAATGACATAGTACTTTCATCCACATTCTCTCAACATCTCGACGTCCTCGACGAAGTCCTCAGATGCCTTGCAAAAGCCAGTCTACAGCTTAATACAAAAAATAGTACCTTTGTGAGCAAGACAATCAAGCTACCCGGCCACTTAGTAAGTAAAGGGATTTGGCTGCACCCCGAGAAGATTGCCGCCATCCCCGACTTTTCTCATCGACTACGTCAGAAAAACCCGCGTATCATTCTTTAGTTAGCTTCTTACTTCCGGGGCTTCATATGCACCTTTGCAGAACTTGCGTCTCCACTACCTCAGCTTCTCGCGAGTAACGTGCCCTTCGTTAGGTCCGAAGACTGTGAAAGTGCTTTAAAGGGACGCTGAAACGGTTTTGGCGATTTTGTACAAACATATTAGGCTGCTAGACCAAGTCCCAAGAGTTATTTAGAGACCGATTTGAGCTCTCTGCATAAACTGTGTAATTTATTACAATTCTTTAAAGCTGCAAATCGTTGCAGATCGGTGCGACTCGGCCAAATGCGTTTTCAACCGCCCATTCATTCAGCGACATGCTCTTGGCCTGAGCATGCCAGCTGCTGATCTGATTGTCCGTCATGAGCATGCGCGGAAGTAAGATCGGCTGGTAGGTTGGCGGCACCTGTCAGAGCAGATATGAACCACACCACAATCTTTGTCTCTGTTGCCGGACTGCGTGGGTGCTACGGCGGTGCACTATGTGATGGCCTCCAAGACTGTGCGCAACCTGTCAACCTGCGATTTCGGATGTCTAGACTGGCAAAAAGTCAAATCGGCTCGCACACTAATGAGAGCTCTGCGATCGCCAGCGCGCCTCATGAGTTGAGGAGGCCAAAGAGAGGTGAGAAGGATGGTATAATTGTCTGTAGTTGCCTTGGTACACGGCGTGTCGCTAAATTTGTGATGCGAATATTTTGTCGACGCTTTAGCCTAAACACTGACGAAGCTTCAAAAACCGTTTAAGGGTCCTTTTAACATCATTGAAGCAAGCCCTTATGTTTGATACAGTACTGTGACTCCAGACGTGCCCACCATACTTCACACTGATGCTAGCAGTCATAATCTAGGTGCAGTACTCTTTCAGTGCGACAACGCCTTGCGTAAATGCATTGTTGCTTACGCCCTTTTTTGGCATTCTGTCGCTTTGCAAGCCCCGTGCAACGCCAGTCGGCACGTACCACTTGTAACAACAACAGTAGGGATGCTGCCACGATGATGACGCGTTGGCTGTTATTGCAATGTGAACTGTGAAAATGACTGACACTGAAATTCAGACAAACTGGATGACGTTCAGGGTAAAATAGAGGCTTGACATGATGAAAAGCTGCTGCACAAAGAAAGATGCAAGAGCCACTGCTATGAGAAAGCTCAAAGCATGGGCCTTGTCATAACTCAGGCTTCAGCAACATTGTTTGTTCCACGTTTCTTCAGAGTTGCACTGAAAGCCACACTGCAAAGTACTACATAGCCGTAGATGCACCAGTTCAATTAAGAGTGAGAAAAGGTGAGAAAAGATTTTTTTTGTTCTTTTATTATGACAGACTATACAGACAATACATTCACCGACGGATTTTTGGGACTCCAAAAATTTGAACTTGTTAGAAATTTCGGACTTCACAAATAAATTGTGAAGGTTCCCATTGCATTAATGCATTTTCGCGACCGATTTTTTGGACTAATTTATGTTCTGAAGTTCGATTTTCCGCACTAAATCGTTTGTTTTGAGCTATGCCGCTCGATCTTGAAAGCCACAGTGTTGGATTTTTTTGTTGGCTTGGTCAAGTTTGGCTTGCAGTGTCTGGTTGTGTAGCCTCCAAGATTGGAAGTGCGCACAATCTTCTAGTTCTAGGAAGCTATGTCTGATCTTCCTTGACTAGCAAAACAGGAAAATCTTTCTGTTTTAGTCGGCCTTATGATCATCATTCATACGTCGGTAGGTTCTTTTTTTTTTCTGAGTGTTTGTTTTTCTGGTCGTCATTGCGCACGTGGTCGTGCTAGGGGCATGAAAAGTGTGTTTGAGCCGTCGTGCATGTCACATGCTCACTGCTGTTCGTGATTGCTCAGCAGCACTCCGGGGGGGTTGTCACGGTGCCCAGCTGCTGACCTGGAACGCACGGGTTTGATCGCAGCCGCGACGGTAGTGTTTTGATAACAGTGAAATGTTGGGGGTTCACGTACTGTGCGGTGTCGGTGCACGTAAAAGAGCCCAGACCGCGTTGTTAAATCTCCACAAACAGGCAAGATTGATGCATATTTTTGGGACCAGCATCAAGTTTTGTTTGCTTGGTTCCATAGAGCCACCAAAATTGCCGCCCACAATGGTCAATGACAACGATTGCCAATTCTCTTACCAATGATGCTACCGTAGGCCAAATAGAACCAAGTTCGCTAATCCTCAAGAACACCATGAAGCATGGTTTTATTGGGGATTCTGTTTAGGCTTTTCCAATCCAAATAAAGTTTATTTTCGTGGCTTGATCATTTTTTTGGACTGTACCATTTTTCAGACTACTTTGCGGTTCCCAGCAGGTCCGGAAGTTCGGTCGGCGCCTGTATTATTTATTTATTTTTACATACTGATACTGCAGTCTCAAACAGACTGTACCAGGTGTGAAATATAGATACTTGATATTCAAAAAAAGCCACATTAACATAAAAAAAAATACATGAAGTGAAAAATATAATGCATACAGGCAAGACAGTAAGGCTAAGGAAAGACCTACATGACCTGTACGTATGCCGGTACCCTGTATAGGACATAACAGGACCTATACAGACACTTGTCATGTGTAAATCAGTGCCGCTGTTGTCATGCTGTCTCACTATATAGACATGCATCAACAGCCCATGCATGTAGGATTGGAAAGGCATATAGATAGACAGTGTGTTTGGCTGCGATTTTAGTTAAACGAAGCGCACACACCATGAGCCTTTTCATGTACAGCTCAACCAAAGCCAGGGCTGCAGCATCTTGGTTGGTGAGCAGTAGAGGTGCGATGCCGGTAGCATCTCTAGCAGCATTTTTCGTGCCTGCGACTACTGCGACATGACATTATTTGCACCATGCTTTCTCTGTTACGTCTTTTCTGCAGCATTATTCCTTCTGTGCAGCAGAGGTTGATCTCGTGTTTTGTGTCAAACCATGTTGACTCTGTGCACTGCTCGCATGCCATGTAAGGATGTTTAAGTGCATCCCCTCTAGACTAGGGGTCGACAACCTTTTTCAAGCAAAGGGCTACATTGCGTGAAGCATAAATAAACAAGTCAATTTGCGTAAATAAATAAACCGACACAGTGGGAAGGCCACATGGCGATCCAGACGGGTGGGGGAGGGTGAGTAGCAAAGATAAAAAAGCTGGCATATTTCCCAATCCCTATTTTGTGCACATATACCCCCAAATTTCAATTTACAAACATAGATGACGAGTGAAAGCCCCACTTGAGATCACAAATGTCAAGTCCGCTTTCAGATGGGAAGCAGAAAGAGGCGAGCATGGGTTGTGAAGTCGCGCCGGGGGCAGCATAATACTGCCTTGTGGGCCACATGCTGCTCGCAGGGCTGCAGGTGGCCTACTTCTTTTAGACCAGTATATACTCAAACTGCGATATAGTGCACTTGGATATAACAAAACGTCGGTTATAACGAAGTAAATGAGTAGTCTCGCAATAGATACAGTGTTAAAAATATACCTTTCTAATTAATTTTTGGATATAATGAACTAGTTTTGCTGTAAGGTGCAAGTTTGTTATAATGAGGTTTGACTGCATTTCTTCATCATGTGCCAAAGTAGAACTTTAAGGTGGACAAAGGAGGCCTGATGCACATGGCATAATCGTAGCCAACAGAGATCCAGTGCTGTGGAAGTATGTTTAGGTGTCTTGGAAGGACAGAAAGAGACTCAGAAAACCGACTTTAAGCTTTTGATGCTCAGTTGTTTCGGCACATGTTCTTGCAAACTTTACACAGGTCCTTTGAGTAATTTTAGTGCTGGCTTTCCTTCTGACGATTTCAGCGTGTCTGATGAGATTCCTGTTGTCCTTCTACTTGTGTACTGCTCCGAGGGAGACAACACGCCGGACGCAATCTTGTTGGCAGACCGATTAGACGAGTGGCTGCACCTCTGTCAGGTGAGAGGGTGTGGCTTCACGAGCATGTGTGTGAGGGAATCTGGAATTCGTCATGCCAACTTGTTCGCCAGAACACATCGGCAGCAATTTCTAATAAGGGGTAGTAGGAGCGAGCACATAGTATTCTTTATGGAATGAGTACACCTGTCGCAGTGGGTTAGTTTGGTTGGTTAGCTTGTGGATCTCAGTTCTACTCCCAGCCATGGCAGGCACACTTGAATGAGGGCAAAGTACAAAAAAACATTTGTGCACTTAGGTATAGGGGAACGTTAAATAACCTTGGCAGGATCAAAACTAGGCAACGCCTCCCGCACAAATACTACCTCATTACCATATTGAAGTTTGGACATGTAAGGAGCCGAGAATTTAATTTCCATGATATAAATACTTAATCAGTGAGCCTTCAGTTTGAAATCTACACAAGCTGAAGTATCGCGGGACAGCTTGTATCCTATAACGTGTCCGAACAAGCCCAGTGACTGGCCTGCTAAGACACTCAAGTGCCTGAAAATTGAACAGCCGGGCGACTAGGGTGAGTCAGGAAAATGGTGGTGTGCTTTAAATATTAATTGGGCATTCTCTGTCTATTAACTTACTGTATTCAGTTTGTAAAGGGGGTTCATTACGAATGGCTTTCTTTTGCAGCCACCAAGCGATGGTGCGGAACAGAGTGGACGACGAGGGCCGTGGCAGACGCCAATCTCGTGGAGCTTGCTCTTCGGCAGTGCTCCGCCAACAAGCATCTATTAGTCTGGGTGTCTCATCAAGCCCCTGATTTGTGGTGATGCAACTTGCCAGGGAAGAGTTCACGCGTGCATCGTCATTATGGTTACGTTGTCGTATGAGACATTAACATAGATGGGAAATATGCCGTACAGACGCTCTCTTTTAGCTGAAACATAATGGATGTGAAACAGGATAGAAATAGCATATTGTAACATAAATAGCAACCAAAGTTTACTATGAAACTTGAGTAATTTTGTTAACAAGAAAATAGTTGCTGTATCCATCCTTGACAATTTCCAACATATATCTGTTTTCACTTTATCTTATGCGTACTAAAGTGTCACTGTGCTCTTTGGTCGCCTTGTTCTTTTTTGGTCACCTTGATCTTGTTAGTTGGTGGACGGGTGATTCCTGTGGCATTCTCTGTTTTTATCATGCGTAGCTTCCGTTAAAGTTTCGGTGGAAAGAAGGCCGTATGCGACGTGTTTCTTCTCTGAATTCTTTCTACTTGCCCACTGTTGGCTTCAACTTGCTCATTTTTTTTTCTGCTGTGGTTTCTCATTTCAAGAATCATCTGTCACACATCACTATGTGCATTTGCTTTTCAAGTGGACACTCCTAGACCTCATGGAATGAGGTTGTGCAGGTAAAGCCACGATGGCAAACGTGCAGCAGAAAAAAAACTGAATTCAGCGCTTGTAATATCTTGACTAGTGTTCACTTCTCATTAGGTTGTAAGTCTGACACTTCAGTTGGAGAAATTACCATCGTAATTGTCTAAAATTTTAACATCGAGTTGTGTAATATAGATTCCTCGTCAGATCGTCATGTTCACTTTGGCCATAGGGAATAAATTTATATTAGTATATTTTAAATTTTATTCAAATAATTAGCACAGTGATTAATTGTCAATTGTTTTCTGTGGAACCCACAGCTGAAATCTCATTTTTGAGAATTGCCCATTCTGTATTAGGACATCCATTCCTCTTTTGCCCAAATAAAAATTTCGTGCCATCAGATTTGTTATGACGTATACGATATAAAAAACAGGTTTCATGCGTATCAGCATTTCAGTCTGATTACACCTTGGTGCTGCGAAACTGATCAATAGCCTTGTAATTTGTCGAATAATCGTACGTGTAAAGTTAGTAGTTTGCTCTTTACTCCTAAGTATGCGGTCGCATGACGGGTCTTCTTTGTTTACCGCTCTTGATGGTGATATTGCGTAATAAGCTGGCAAGTTCTCGCCCGAAACTAACGGAAGGTTGATGGATATACAAAGACGGGTGCTTGTCTGTTTGAATATCTGAAGCGCAAGTGGAGAAGTTTGACAGAGCAGGTATGTTTTAAGCTTGAAAACAGCTCTACTTTTTTTTTGTGTCTGGTCTTTGGTACACATTATTAGTCTGTAGAAACGTCCAACAGGAATCGGGACGCGGCCAAAAATTAGAATCTCAGTTTATTGTAAATGGCAAATCCTCAACTAATAAATGGGCATTAGCTGTTGGAAAAAGGGTGTTGCAGTTTCAAAATTTTCTAGCTTGAATACTTCATCAGAAGTAGATGATCTAAGCGCATGTAGTGATGTAAAAGTTAACGCTGTTGCTTTTCACTAGAGTTGTATCCACCGACATTGCGACACATCGATGCCTAAGTTTGTAAGCTGTGGATATGTACAGCTTCTGCGAGGTACTGACACCTTGAACCTTATTTATGTGTGCTTATCTTTGCTTATATTATGGTGCATACTGAGCGCATTCAAGTCGCTCAGCATCGTCGATCGTACTACTCATACGGGTAAGCCTGTTAGTATCTTGTAGTGATGTCATCTCTTTACTGAGATGAAATTAAAATAGAGCTCGCGTTTGTTGTGCGATATTGCCTCCCATTTGCTGGAATCGAAAAGCCAAGTTGTGGGGCATTTTTCGTGCAACTTCTTGGGTCTTGCTAACCCAACACAAAAAAACATGGACAACAAAATGTATAGGTTTGGGCATTATTGGTTTAAAACTTTTTGTGAACGACACTAGATGGTGGTTCAGCAGTGTGTTGCATGTTTTAAAGTACGCACACTCTTGCAGACATTGTGCACCAACATTTAAAGAAGCACCTTCTAAGTATGTAAAACACTGCTTTGCTTTGCTGGAGCAAGAAACGAGATGGCATGGGCGTTCACAGGATTTTGTCTTTGGGGTGCAAAACCTGTTTTCATCCTACTGAGTAGGGCGGAGGAGTGCTGGTGGTAGGCAGGGGGGTGGCAAGTGCCCCTTTTGCACCTCCCTCTCGATGCCCATGGATGACACGGTACTGTTCTACTGTGTGCTACAAAGTTTCAGTGCCAGATTGCTAGTCAGGCACATTGGACTTGTAACTAAGCGTGCATGGAAGCTCTGTCCACAGAAACTGGGTTCGTTAAGGGGAAGCTCTATAGAAAAAAGCGACTGGGAAAACTTGACACGAGCTTAAGTCGGCAATCTATACGCGCTGAATATGGCTACATTGTTGATAATAAGACTGTACTTTTTAGTGTACTGAAATCATTTATATTGTGAACAACTACCAACCTTCAATCATGGACGTGTACATACCTGTTTGACTATTGTTCAGTAAAATGTGTGTTATGAAAGGCTCGCTGTGGTTTGTTTTCTTTTTGCATCACATTAATATATGTTCAATGTTATCTGCTCGCGACACTTAAAAAAATATTTACCATGGACAGGCCTTTGTGAGAAAAAAATGTCTTTGCTTAACTTTTAATATTTTGCGCCATAGGAAACCGAGCTTGTTTTCTTTCGGACTCCACTACTAATAGATGGCAAGGAGGGTTTGCGGTGAAGCGTGTGCTCACCAGCCCTACCAACTTGTAGAATATAGGATCATGTTGAAAAAAGAAAAACTGCGCCCAAGCTTTTTATATTTGTGGTTAAGCAGCAAAGCCGAAACATGCGACCCAGGCAGTTGCAGACGTAGCAGCTTAAGCCACAGTGCCGCTCGAGAAACTCCCGCCAAAAGCAGGCGTCTGCACCAGCCAATGCGTTTCCGCTACTTCTGTGTTAACGCTTCTCTGCCCGCAATGCCTCTTCCTAGGCTTGCCGTTGTCAATTGCATTCTGCTCGAAAGGCTGCCTGATCCTCGGTGCACAGCTGTTGCTTGCGCTTCGTCACCCAAACTTGATCTTGTGCCCGAACTGTTGCATCGGCCCAGCGAATATGAATTTTTATAGGAGCAGAGAAGCTTGGGCAAGTTTGTATGATATTGTGGAATAAATACACAACACCGAAAACAGGAACAGAAATATTACCGGAGCCGTCCACTATGGCGTCCCTCTTTATCTGGATTATTGTGGTTATATTATCGATTCCGTCAAAAAAAAAAAAAAAAAAGCACAAGTCATTGCTGAGCAGCAACTGCTTCTTGCGAATTCCACTAAAATACAGTTTCGATGAAATTGTATTTTATTGAAAGTTATTGGAGTGTAAAAAACAACTTTTACAGATGTACGTCGCAAAATTTTTCAGCGCGTAACACGGTTAGTTTTTGCTGAAGAAAAGTTATGACTCTGCAGTGTTGTTGCGGTTCTTTTAATTATAACATTTGTGAAATGGACGCAAAGTTCAACAGTGTTCAAGCTTTATATTTCTTTTCTCAATGCGTAAAGAAGTCGGGCTTCTCAAAATTTTTCAGGGCATCGCCACATGTTACCTTAATAAATGTGCCGAACTGAATGACTGACTCGGAGGTCAAACTAGAAGAGAAATATTTAACTAAGGACATGTGCAAAAAATACAGTACTTTGAAGATTATATTGAAAGAAAGACATAGATTTTCCTTACTCTATAGAATCGAAGCCAAGCACATGTTCTAATTTAATATGTAGAAACATGTAGCATTATTTTTGTGAGCCCAGATTTATAAAACACCAAAAGTGGCCGAAGTGATGCAATCTGAATAACCCTAGCATTGAGCGAGCATGGAGCAATAGTTGCGATTATCACAATTTTGTGTCGTGAATGTTTTCTGTAGAGCTTTAAGAAATGAGGCATTGACGGAAAAGATCCATAATGGTTGGTTTTGATGGGTAACTTGTTACTTCGTAGTTTTACGCAGGTCACTCACTGATACGTATACACACAAAAGCTTCCACGTGGGTCACAGCGACTCAGTATGCCGCGATGCTGTGTCCCACGCTTCGCAGGAATCGCTTTCAGTATCTCTCGCGCATCTGAACCTGCGTACGATTCATAGAAAGAGATTCGTGGAGGTAATAATAATAATGTCGGGGATCTTGCGTCCCAAAACCATGATAATTAGAGACGCTGTAGTGGAGGGCTACGAAAATTTTGATCATCTGGTACACTAACGTGCACTGACGTCGCACAGTACACGGGCCTCTACCATTTAGCCTCCGCCAAGATGCTACAGCCGCGGCCGAGTCGACACCTTCGGGTCAGCAGTGGAGCACCGTGTGTGTATGTAACTGCTCTTCCTCCGTGGTGGCCAGTGTTGTGCGTTGCATAGGAAAGCATAAACGAAATGAGCACACAGAGTCATCCTTTTCCAAGCTAGACAGACTCGCAATAATTCAGCTATTCTAGCAAACACTTTCTATGCATACACGCAGGCAAATTTTGTATGAACCACACATGCCCTGTCCTCATCTTTATCTGACAATTTCATTGTTGTATGCGTTACCGAAAAAAAAGTGACTAAATACGTTACTCTTTGTGTCAAAGAATAAAGAATGCCTTACCGCTCTTGGTTACCAATAGAAAAGTTAGTGCGTTTCCCTAAAAAAGTGACGGTAACTTGCTTCTGCCGTTACTCTATAGTAAGAAATCTTAATCACTGTGTCTTCGCTTTACGGACATGCAGTAGCTACTTTTTTAAACTCATATTTATATGTCGCATTGAAGTTCTTGCCTAAAGAAAAAGTTGAGCACAACTACTAATTCAAGGACAATTATTTGCATATATCTACAATGCTTCCGCAGTACTCTAGTGACCTAGAGTTGCCTGTATAGTTACATATGTAACAGCTTTAAAACCTGTGGCACATGGGGATGCTGTTTTTCGGAATGGGTTATCAAGTACAAAGTGATAGATTTAAACGTCAACTCTTTCTGCAATAAAACACCACTGAACACACTTGCAGTAATTATCACAGTGTGATTCTGCTACCAGAATCAATGTACAAATTTAGCAGCAATGAAGGAATTCTTAAATGGCATACATTTATAAAAAGCATTTGTGCATATAAACAAGTTTTTCTAACTTTCTTACCTGTATGATTGCCTATTTATTGCGACACATGTGTGAAAGCGTTTGATCAGCCGGAACATATACATAAAAACCCTATACAAGCGTTGCCGAGAAGGAACCGCGTTAACGTACGTTAGGCAGCATGGTAGAAGAGCAAAAACAACCAGGATTCGCAGATTGCGAATTGTGTAACCGGGCATCACACAAAATATAAATTGCTTCTAGAATGGGTCGTTGAGTGATTCCAACTTATTACGAAGGACTCGGCAATAATTTTTCGTAGTCAACAGCTCCCAAATCAATTAATGGCGAAGTGAATACCTCATAAGCGTACTTGTTTTGGTAGCCCCAAGAGAGTTTGCAACAGGTTCTATAAATGGCGCTCTTCATGCTTTTGCTGTGATTGTGCTGCGCTTTCAGAGAAGGCTTGGCGTTTTTTTTTTTTTTTGTTAAAGCTCTTTCAAGCAATAGCCTAGCTCTGTGATAGAAAACTTGACTGCCGCGCACAATGCGGGATCCGCTTGCTGGATACCTTGTTGTTTATTCTTAGCGTCTATTGCAATTTCTAATTTTTCGTCACTCAGCTTGGCTCATTAAGATGTAACACATCGAATGCGTTCGTGCATCCTAAATGTTGGGACCCGGCCCCATAGTGGGCATGTGCCACATCTTACGATGCAACTATCATCAACAAAGAAGCTCCCCTGTCAGGCACCGAGCAATCACGCCGCCGACTACCAGAACGGTCCAGCTTCTTCCTCAGAAGAGCACGATAGATGTCTTAGGCTTCATGGGGGTGTTCTTTATGCCGAAACAACAAAAACGAATCAAGGGTGAATTCGTCCATAACCAAATTCCTTGTGGTAAGTTGCATAACTCCTACTTGTTTCGGAAGAGCAAGGTGGGATGGTTCCTTCGCAAGCCCAACTGGCAGAATATCCAGCTGCAGCCGTTCGAGAAGAATATCTACGAGGAACACCCTGCCACGGCGAGCCGGTCTATGACAGAAGTGGAAGCCTACAGAAACTCCAACGGCGTAAGGGTGAAAGGTGGCGATGTGCCGAAACCCATCCTTGCCTTTGAAGAGTCCAGCTTTCCGGACTTCGTCGTCAGGGGAATCGATGCCCTACGCAACTGCACGTCTCCGACGTCCATCGAGGCCAACTGCTGGCCCGTTGCACTCTCGTGCCGGAACTTTCTCGGCATAGTGGAGGTCGGATTGCACAAGAAGCTCGCCTACGTCCTTCCGGCCGTCATTCAGGTCAGGCAGCAGCCGGCCCGACAGAGGCTCGAAGGACTCATTGCCGTTCTTCTCGCCCCGACGCATGAGCTGGCCAAGCGGATTCACGTGGTAGCCTCAGAACTCGGCGAGCATGCCGCGACGCGCAGTGTATGCGCAATGAACGGTGAACGGAAGAAAGTCAAGTACGCTGAGCACCGGGGAGGCTGCGACATCCTCATGGCCATGCCTCGATGCCTCATCGAGTTCTTCGAAGAAGGCGTGGTGAACCTCCACCGGTGCACGTACCTTGTTTTCGATGAAGTAGACCGCATGCTCTTATAGGGGCTACAAGCCCCGTGTTCTCAAGATCGTGGAGCTTTGCCGGCCCACCACCAAACGATAATGTGGGCAACTTCTTGGCTGAAGAGTATGAAGGCACTTGTTGAAGACATGCTCGGTGACTATGTCGAAATAAAGTTTGGTAGCACGCCGCTGCTCGTGGGAAGCAGCGTGGAAATGACCGTCTACGTGTGCCCGGAAGAAGAGAAGGAATCCAAGTTGGCCGATCTCTTGAACGACATCCTCGGGGGAAAAGGCAGACAGAGCCGTGGTGTTCGCCGACACTAAGTGGAAGGTTGAGAAGATTGCGTTGAAGCTACGGAGGCGAGGCTGGCCCGCCATTAGCCTTCACGGCGGGAAGGAAAAAAAGAGCGTGACTGGGTCTTGTCCATGTTCACTAGCGGCAGGGAAAGCGTGCTGGTGACGACTGACAAGGCTGTTCAGGACCTCGTCCTGCCGCACGTGCGGCTCGTGGGGAACTACGACAGCCCGGACGGCCCGAAAGTCTACGCGCTCAGGTCGAAACACGTCCAGTAATCGGACGAGCCGAAAATGGTGCACACATTCCTTGTTCCTACCCAAGATGGGCAGGCCAAGATGCTAATAGAAATTCTGGAAGATGCGAAACAGCTGTTCAGTCACGAACTCTACAAGGTGGCGAAAAACGTGCGTTACAAATGATAATCGAACTCATACCGATGCTCGTGTGGCAGGTGGGTTGGCGGCGGTCCTTAAGATCAGCTCGATGCGAGAGAGAATGCTTTAAAATTGGTTGCCTTTGTTCAACGGACATAATTTAGAGTAGTCGGCTTATCAGGATATATATTCCCACGTGGACCGCGGATGACCAAGTAGAATAACTGCTTCAGCTTGTCCAAAATTATTAGACGACTACGTATGAAACGAAATTATGATAAAAAGGGGTGCAGCGCGAGCACGAAGGTGCTATAAGAAACAGACGAAAGTCGAGGCACGGAAGGCAAAGAGGACAACACGAGCGCTGTCCTCTTTGCCTTCCGTGCCTCGACTTTCGTCTGTTTCTTCTAGCACCTTCGTGCTCGCGCTGCACCCCTTTTTATCATGAATTCAAACCAACTAGCCCAAATCGCCATTCTTCTGAAACGAAATTAGGTTTACGGCTGTTCGAGTTGTTCGTGCCGTGGTGCGCTGTGGATTGCTAACGTTGACGCCTATGACGCCGCGATATGTTCTGCTACCTGAATATGTGAGGTGGGTGCTTCTTGGCGTCATGTGAATGCCATCAATGCATATAAAGTGTGGTCTGTTTGCCATTTCAACAGGGTGAGTAACATTTCAGTCACGTATTTTGAAGCGAAAGCTGGTAAGGAACCGAAAGAAGGGCCACCGGTGTCCGTAGCCAGTTTCGCGCGAAATAAATAAAAAAACAACACCAAAGATAGATTGAGATGCGAACCGCTGCGGTCCGCTACGTGCCAGCCCAGTATTCTACCGCAGAGCCACACCGGTGCTTGAAACTCCGTTGAAAAGTGATTGTCGGGTAAGGGATCGCATTAATATGTGTAACAAAGCGTTTCAGAACAGCGAGGGAACAACTGCAGGCGTCATACCATGGGAATTGCATAACGAGCGGGTGTTGTCCATTGCTCCAACCCATTACAAAGGCCTCAGGCATAATACTTCATCGTCAGCCACAGCATCTACAAAACGCACATAATTACTTGCAAGTGTATAGCGAATACCACGCTTCTCTGTAGAATAATGAAGGGTTGGCATTGTGAATAAAATTTCATGCTATCTTCATGCTACTTTGTGAAACTACACAATTATTTGGACGGACACACACACACACACACACACACACACACACACACACACACACACACACACACACACACACACACACACACACAAACACACACACACACACACACACACACACACACACACACACACACACACACACACACACACACACACACACACACACACACACACACACACCACACACACACACACACACACACACACACACACACACACACACACACACACACACACACACACACACACACACACACACACACATATATATATATATAATGAGACCTCACAGACAATAATGCCAAGGAAAGTATAGGTAAAGTTGAAGTTATTAGGCCAATTGTAATGTAAATGTGAAAAAAGAAAAGTGGGTGAAACCTGCGACCTTCGAATAACGCATTCGATGCTCTACCACTGAGCTACCATGGCGGCTATCCCCCCAGCCACATTATTGGGTTTATATGTGAATTTAAACATGGGAGTGTCAGTCAGCGCCACCTTAGTCATAGCGGCGAGTGTAGCACACCCTTTATGAGCCTGTATGGCGTCAGATAGCACGTGAACTTATTACGAGCTGACAGCTGACCAATAGCCCCTTGTATACAACCTAACGGCACAAAGTCTGCCAGTACGAGACCCTCGTTAATGAATAAGGGAAAGTAGTGTATACCTAAGGGATCGTTTTTCCGTATCTTGACACAATAACACTGAGATATAATTAGAGAATAATGCCAAAGGAAGTATAGGTGAAGTTGTTAGGCCAATTGTAATGTAAATGGGAAGAAAGAAAAGTGGGTGAAAAGATAACTTGCCGTGGTGAGGATCCGAACCTGCGACCTTCGAATAACGTCACAGGTTCGGATCCTGCCCATGACAAGTTATCTTTTCACCCACTTTTCTTTCTTCACATTTACATTACAATTGGTCTAATAACTTCCCCTACATAAACCGACGTTGGCATGTTTTCAAGGTCCTACATCCATACTCTACACAGTGCTGGCTTGTTAATAGGGGTAACAAGGGTATAATATTGATGTTTTCTTACTTAGAGCCATTTCAAACGTCGCTTCCAGTAGTGAAGATGAGTCCTTATGTGTTTGCCAGGATGTTAGTTGTTAGTTCGGAACATACATCCAAGCTCAGCAGTACAGCTAGAAATTGCCAGATTCCTTTGTCAGGAGTGCAGGTTGCTTTGTCGGGAGTGTATACATTCCTTTGTTGGGAGTACAGTTTTCTTTGTCGTGAGTGCAGGTTTCTCTGTCGGAAGTGCAGGTACCTTTGTTGAAAAAGTAGCTTCCTTTGTCGGGAGTGCAGATTCCTCATTCGGGATGGCAGATTCTTTTGTCGTGAGTGCGGTGGTGTCGCGCCCCGAGTGTGCTTTCCTGATGTGTCTGCGGAGGTATTGTCTACGCTTGTATTTAGCATCACATTGCTGGCAACAATACAGCTTTGTGGCTGTGTGCAGTATCTTGTGTTCGTTCAGTTAGTTGTCGCTAAAAAAATTTTCGTCCGCACACATCCCACGAATAAAGCCTTACGCCGGTGTGGCGAATGTAATGCCTCTTGAAATAGACAGGATACTTGAACGACTTGCCACATACACGGCACAGGTGTCTTCTATTGACGATGTTGTTGTTGTCCTCGTGACGATGTTGTTGTTGTCCTCGTGAAGGTAAATTTTTCCATACAGGAGGAACACACCCAGGGTTCGTCATTGGTGGAGTTTTCTTGCCGCTGTCTCGATCGATGGTTCGGCGTTTATATGTGGTGGCTGCGCGCGAACAAATTAACAAATAAGAAATTTCATTGTGTCAGCATTTATACAGACACTTCTCTCTCTCTCAATATATATATATATATATATATATATATATATATATATATATATATATATATATATATATATATATATATATATATATATATATATATATATATATATATATATATATTGTAATGAATCTGAATACGGACGCTCTGCTGGTGATGAAGAAGACGATGATGATCGTTGGCTGTAGTAGTAGCTCGCGCACGCCGCTCGCCATTAGCCAGACCTGCCTGATAAAGCACATTTTGCCAAGCTGCGTCTGAACCTTTCTCGACGTACAACACCTCTATTTTAAGTGGTGGAGGTGCTGGGTAGCGTTTGATTGCGAAGTTCCAGGGTGATGGGAACCCCGGCTCCTCCACATATCGTGTGTCAACTACCGAACGCTGTGCCATCAATGAACAGGTTGACGACATGCTGACACGTGGCATAATCGAACCGTCAAGCAGTCCCTGGGCCTCTCCAGTTGTGTTGGTGAAGAAGAAGGACGGATCCATCAGGTTTTGCGTGGACTACCAACGTCTCAACTGAATTACGCGCAAGGACGTCTATCCGCTGCCACGCATTGACGATGCCTTGGACTGCCTACAGGGAGCCGAATTTTTCTCTTCTTTAGATCTGCGCTCTGGATACTGGCAGGTACCCATGGCAGAGGCCGATCGCGAAAAAAACAGCTTTCATCACGCCCGACGGGCTTTACGAATTCACAGTCATGCCCTTCGGCCTCTGCAACGCGCCAGCTACTTTCGAGCGAATGATGGACTCTATCCTTCGAGGCCTCAAATGGAACGTTTGCCTTTGTTATTTGGATGACATTGTCGTCTTTTCAACAGATTTCGCAACCCATTTAACCCGCCTCGAGAAAGTCCTCGCGTGTATTTCTGCGGCGGGGCTGCAACTGAATCTGAAGAAGTGCCATTTCGCCGCTCGCAAGCTTACGATCCTTGGCCACGTGGTTTCAAAAGACGGCATTCTTCCTGACCCTTCCAAACTTACAGCCGTTTCAGCGTTTACCAAACCGACCACCATAAAAGAGCTCCGAAGCTTCATAGGCCTTTGCTCTTACTTCCGGCGCTTCGTCCGCAATATCGCGACGATCATCGCTCCTTTGACCAAGCTCCTCGCCGGCTCTAGAGACCTTTCAGCCTGGTCTGCCACCTGTGACGATTCTTTCAATGAACTGCGCCGCCTCCTCACGTCGCCGCCTATTCTGCGACACTAAGACCCATCGGCACCCACAGAGATCCACACTGACGCTAGTGGTGTCGGGCAAGGCGCTATTCTTGCACAGAAGAAAGACGGCTTCCAAGAGTACGTGATTGCCTACTCAAGCCGAACCCTTAGCAAAGCCGAAATCAACTATTCCGTGACTGAAAAGGAATGCCTCGCTATTATTTGGGCGATAGAGAAATTTCGACGTTACGTGTACGGTATTGACGTCGTGACTGACCACCACGCCCTCTGCTGGTTGTCGTCACTGAAGGATCCAAGCGGTCGCCTCGCCCGATGGGCTTTACGCCTCCAAGAATATAATATTCGCGTGGTCTATCGCTCCGGCCGGAAACATTCGGACGCAGACGCCCTATCCCGTTCGCCCCTACCCCCTGACCCGGACTGCTGCGAAAGTCTAACCTGTGATGCCACTGCCGTCACCATCGCCGACATGCCATCTGAGCAACGCAAGGACCGTTGGGTTGCTTCGATTCTAGACATCCTGGCTTGGCGGATGGCTTCCCCCTCTTCTTGCACGTTGAGTCGGCAAGTCGAGCACTTCGCCACTCGCGACGACGTGCTGTACCGACGCAACTACACGCCCGGTGGACGTCAGTGGCTACGTCATCTGCGATCTGAAATTTGTTCCACGTTTCATGACGACCCCCAATGTGGCCACGCAGGTTTCCTGAAGACTTATTCTCGCATACGTCTCCGATATTACTGGCGTGGCATGTACCGTTTTATACGACAATACGTTCGGGCCTGCTCGACGTGCCAGAGACGAAAAACTCCCCCTTATCACGCCAGCGGTACCTTGTTACCCTTACCATGCCCATCCCGACCATTCGACCGCGTCGGCATCGATATCTATGGTCCCCTTCCCAACACTGCTGACGGTAACCGCTGGATCATAGTTGCCATCGACCATCTCACGCGGTATGCCGAAACTTCATCCCTTCCCTCGTCTACAGCAAAAGACGTTGCAACTTTCGTTCTTCACAACATCGTATTACGTCATGGAGCCCCTCGGGAGTTACTGAGCGATCGTGGTCGCGTATTCTTGTCAGACGTCATCACAGCATTGCTGCGTGAGTGCCACGTCGTTCACCGCACTACAAGCGCCTATCATCCCCAGACCAATGGAATGACAGAGCACTTCAACCGCACCCTTGGTGACATGCTGTCTATGTATATCTCGTCAGACCACTCCAATTGGGACCGAGTGCTCCCGTTTATCACGTTCGCCTATAATACCGCCATTCAAAGCACTACTGGGTTCTCTCCTTTTTTCCTCCTTTACGGACGCGAACCTTCTTGCACTATGGACACCATTCTTTCGTACAAACCTGACTCCTCAGAGTCCACGACTTTGTCTCAAGCCGCTACATACGCTGAAGAATGCCGCCAACTGGCAAGATGGCGCTACATACGCTCGAGCACTCATTAGGCTCATCCATCTTAACGCGCCTAATTTTCAAACGAGCACGCACCGCGGCATCCATCCCGTAGAAACGAGCAGTATACGACAAAATAAGGCTGGTCAACAAAACAATGCCGCTCGCGTTCCTCGAGGGTTGGGCTTGCTCGGAGACGTCATGCGCACGTGACCACTTGCCCGGATATCGGAGAGGATAAGAAAAAGATTTGGCTTGCGAAGGCTACGCGGAACGAGAGGCAAGGGTTTCGAGCTCGAATTTTTCGTTCGCGCCTCTTCAAAATACGTTTTCTCACCTCGTAGTGAACCAAATGAAAAGATTTTTGAGGCATAATGATCATCGGACGCACAGCAATTGCCATGGCCTAACTACAATTTGTTTTGGGGCTTGGTGAGTGGCCCTTTAATAAGGAGTGTTTCGTAAGGGAGCGTTGACTCTGACACATACTTTAGCAGCCGGCCAAATTGTGCTACGATTGTAAGTGAACTGCGAATTCCGAACTATATAAATAAACTGACCCGACACGTTAACTGCCTTTGCCAGGAGTGCAGGTTTCTCTGTCGGAAGTGCAGGTACCTTTGTTGAGAAAGTAGCTTCCTTTGTCGGGAGTGCAGATTCCTCATTCGGGATGGCAGATTATTTTGTTGGGAGTGCGGTGGTGTCGCGCCCCAAGTGTGCTTTCTTGATGTGTCTGCGGAGGTATTGGCTACGCTTGTATTTAGCATCACGTTGCTGGAAACAATACAGCTTTGTGGCTGTGTGCAGTATCTTGTGTTCGTTCAGGTAGTTGTCGCTAAAAAACTTTCGTCCGCACACATCACACGAATAAGGCCTTACGCCGGTGTGGCGGATGTAATGCCTCTTGAAATAGACAGGATACTTGAACGACTTGCCACATACACGGCGCAGGTGTCTTCTATTGACGATGTTGTTGTTGTCCTCGTGAAGGTAAATTTTTCCATACAGGAGGAACACACCCAGGGTTCGTCATCGGTGGGGTTTTCTTGCCGCTGTCTCGATGGTTCGGCGTTTTATATGTGGTAGCTGCGAGAGAACAAATAAACAAATAAGAAATTCCATTGTGACAGCATGTATACAGACACTTCTCTCTCTCAATATATATATATATATATATATATATATATATATATATAATATATATATATATATATATATATATATATATATATATATATATATATATAGTAATGAATATGAATAAGGGACGCTCTGCTGGCAATGAAGAAGACGATGATGATCGGTGGCTGTAGTAGTAGCTCGCGCACGCCGCTCGCCATTAGCCAGACCTGCCTGATAAAGCACATTTTACCAAGCTGCGTCTGAACCTTTCTCGACGTACAACACCTCTATTTTAAGTGGTGGGGGTGCGGGGTAGCGTCCGATTGCGAAGTTCCAGGGTGATGGGAACCCCGGCTCCTCCACATATCGTGTGTCAACTACCGAACGCCGTGCCATCAATGAACAGGTTGACGACATGCTGACACGTGGCATAATCGAACCGTCAAGCAGCCCCTGGGCCTCTCCAGTTGTGTTGGTGAAGAAGAAGGACGGATCCATCAGGTTTTGCGTGGACTACCGGCGTCTCAACCGAATCACGCGCAAGGATGTCTATCCGCGGCCACGCATTGACGATGCCTTGGACTGCCTACAGGGAGCCGAATTTTCCTCTTTTTTAGATCTGCACTCTGGATATTAGCAGGTACCCATGGCAGAGGCTGATCGCGAAAAAACAGCTTTCATCACGCCCGACGGGCTTTACGAATTCACAGTCATGCCCTTCGGCCTCTGCAACGCGCCAGCTACTTTCGAGCGAATGATGGACTCTATCCTTCGAGGCCTCAAATGGAATGTTTGCCGTTGTTATTTAGATGACATTGTCATCTTTTCAACTGATTTCGCAACCCATTTAACCCGCCTCGAGAAAGTCCTCGCGTGTATTTTTGCCGCGGGGCTGCAACTGAATCTGAAGAAGTGTCATTTCGCCACTCGAAAGCTTACGATTCTTGGCCACGTGGTTTCAAAAGACGGCATTCTTCCTGACCCTGCCAAACTTACAGCCGTTTCAGCGTTTCCCAAACCGACCACCATAAAAGAGCTCCGAAGCTTCATGGGCCTTTGCTGTTACTTCCGGTGCTTCGTCCACAATTTCGCGACGATCATCGCTCCTTTGACCAAGCTCCTCGCCGGCTCTAGAGACCTTTCAGCCTGGTCTGCCACCTGTGACGATTATTTCAATGAACTGCACCGCCTCCTCACGTCGCCGCCTATTCTGCGACACTACGACCCATCGGCACCCACAGAGATCCACACTCACGCTAGTGGTGTCGGGCTAGGCGCTATTCTTGCACAGAAGAAAGACGGCTTCAAAAAGTGCGTGGTCGCCTACGCAAGCCGAACTCTTAGCAAAGCCGAAATCAACTATTCCGTCACTGAAAAGGAATGCCTCGTCATTATTTGGGCGATAGAGAAATTTCGACCTTACGTGTACGGGCGCCCTTTTGACGTCGTGACTGACCACCACGCCCTCTGCTGGTTGTCGTCACTGAAGGATCCAAGCGGTCGCCTCGCCCGATGGGCTTTACGCCTCCAAGAATATAATATTCGCGTTATCGCTCCGGCCGGAAACATTCGGACGCAGACGCCCTATCCCGTTCGCCCCTACCCCCTGACCCGGACTGCTGTGAAAGTCCAACCTGTGATGCCTCTGCCGTCACCATCGCCGACATGCCATCTGAGCAACGCAAGGACCCTTGGGTTGCTTCGATTCTTGACATCCTGGCTGGGCGGACGGCTTCCCCTCCTTCTCGCACGTTGCGTCGGCAAGTCGAGCACTTCGCCACTCGCGACGACGTGCTGTACCGCCGCAACTACGCACCCGGTGGACGTCAGTGGCTACTCGTGATTCCACGGCATCTGCGATCCGAAATTTGTTCCACGTTTCATGACGACCCCCAATGTGGCCACGCAGGTTTCCTGAATACTTATTCTCGCATGCGTCTCCGATATTACTGGCGTGGCATGTACCGTTTTATACGACAATACGTTCGGGCCTGCTCGACGTGCCAGAGACGAAAAACTCCCCCATATCACGCCAGCGGTACCTTGCTACCCTTACCATGCCCATCCCGACCATTCGACCGCGTCGGCATCGATATCTATGGCCCCCTTCCTAACACTGCTGACGGTAACCGCTGGATCATAGTTGCCATCGACCATCTCACGCGGTATGCCGAAACTTCATCCTTTCCCTCGTCTACAGCAAAAGACGTTGCGACTTTCGTACTTCACAACATCGTATTACGTCATGGAGCACCTCGGAAGTTACTGAGCGATCGTGGTCGCGTATTCTTGTCAGACGTCATCACAGCATTGCTGCGTGAGTTCCACGTCGTTCGCCGCACTACAAGCGCCTATCATCCCCAGACCAATGAAATGACAGAGCGCTTCAACCGCACCCTTGGTGACATGCTGTCTATGTATATCTCGTCAGACCACTCCAATTGGGACCGAGTGCTCCCGTTTATCACGTTCGCTTATAATACCGCCATTCAAAGCACTACTGGGTTCTCTCCTTTTTTCCTCCTTTACGGACGCGAACCTTCTTGCACTATGGACACCATTCTTTCGTACAAACCTGACTCCTCAGAGTCCACGACTTTGTCTCAAGCCCCTACATACGCTGAATAATGCCGCCAACTGGCAAGATGGCGCTACATACGCTAGAGCACTCATTAGGCTCATCCATCTTAACGCGCCTAATTTTCAAACGAGCACGCACCGCGGCATCCATCCCGTAGAAACGAGCAGTATACGACAAAATAAGGCTGGTCAACAAAACAATGCCGCTCGCGTCCTCGGGGGTTGGGCTTGCTCGGAGACGTCATGCGCACGTGACCACTTGCCCGGATATCGGAGAGGATAAGGAAAAGATTCGGCTTGCGAAGGCTACGCGGAACGAGCGGCATGGGTTTCGAGCTCGAATTTTTCGTTCGCGCCTCTTCAAAATACGTTTTCTCACCTCGTAGTGAACCGAATGAAAAGATTTTTGAGGCATAATGAACATCGGACGCACAGCAATTGCCACGGCCTAACTACAATTTGTTTTGGGGCTTGATGAGTGGCCCTTTAATAAGGAGTGTCTCGTAAGGGAGCGTTGACTCTGACACATACTTTAGCAGCCGGCCAAATTGTGCTACAATTGTAAGTGAACTGCGAATTCCGAGCTGTATAAATAAACTGACCCGACACGTTAACTGCCTCTGTTGGGAATATGCATTCACCATTTGATGGGTCTAATACTAACGCTCAAATACTTATACAATCATGCCTTCATGCTAGTTCACTATTCATTTGGTATTGCAAGTTGTAATTGCTTTCCGGCGTAAAACGGTGACATTGGTTTCAGTAGGCTGAAGTGTCATCGGCCATTTTTCAAACAAGCATAAACGAGACTCGCGTCAAATTGGAGATCGGAGTTGTCATAAATAGAAGTTTCCAGTAGCTATTGACACAATAATCAGTGGAGAAAGGTCAATGATAAATGACCGGTGTATTAAAGTCAATAAAGGATTATCGCCTGACACCACGTGATGTCAGGCATCGCGTCACGCCAGTGTGGGAGGGAGAGAAGTGGCTAATTCACCGGAATTATTCGAGGCAGAAAAGCTGCGCAACCATGACGATTGGAAAAAGGTAGGCAACAAGTTATTTCGAAAATAGAGCGGAAAAGAAAGCTGCGCAACTATGACGATTGGAAAAATGTAGGCAACTATAGTTAATTCGAAAATAGCACCTTGAAAGGAGGTTCACAATTGTTTCTGTAAACTGGGACAGCATATTGCTCTCCCATAGTATACAGTAACCTCGTGGTCTTAACCGTTTAACATTCCAACTATAGTTATTTCAAAAATAGCACCTTGAAGGAGGTTCACAATTGTTTCTGTAAACTGGGACAGCATATTGCTCTCCCATAGTATACAGTAACCTCGTGGTCTTAACCGTGTAACATTCCAGCTATAGTTATTTCGAAAATAGCACCTTGAAAGGAGGTTCACAATTGTTTCTGTAAACTGGGACAGCATATTGCTCTCCCATAGTATACAGTAACCTCGTGGTCTTAACCGTTTAACATTCCTTCTAAACGCAAGTTTCGCGTTAGCTTAATGCTCTGGCATAGTAGAGTGCATTGTACTTTGACTCGTTGAACATTCGTTCTAAACACGTCAACTGTGCAGTTGGTCCTCTTCAATGATATTTTGTTCGGTTTTGTGAAAAGCCATAATATCTTCATAAAGAACGCGACAGTATTACTTATAGGTTGGCGAAAAGTCGCTCACTCAGACTCACTTAAGAAATCTATTTTTTCTTATGGCTCACTCGGACTGACATGATGATGGTTAGTGGGGTTTTATGGAAAAGGGCCTCTGGAGGCCAAAGAGCGCCATGTATTTTACGCGGCGTTTTGCGATGAGCAATGATTACGATAACATGGTGTATTGTGGCTGCATAGAAGCCTCTAATCACGCGCAGTATTGAAGCATTGAAGCTGTGCACAGCGCATAAAATTATGGCGTTGATACCTGATGCGATTGACGGGAGTGGAACGAATTGTGAATGAGTATGATATCTACAAGTCAGTCACGTGAAAATCCCTCAGACGCACTCACCAAAGGTTTCCTCAAACCGAATTACTTGAACAGATGGTGGTGGTAAAAAACATTTATTTCAGAAAAAGTCTACTAGAGAGTGCCGACGTGGCCCATCGGCGTGCTAGAGTGGCCAGACCCTATTCCGGGACGCCAGTGGAGCTGGAAGCTGCCCGTGCGCGCTCCACCAAGGAGCGTTGCGCAGCCAAGGTAGAGCAGCCGAGCAGGTGCTCCTCCCAAGCCTCTCTAGTTGGGATAGGAAAAGGTGATGAGAAAGGGACGGGATTAACTGGGCACGATGCTACGACGTGATATGTGTCGGCGAGGACATGACAGGTCGAGCAGGTGCCATTGATTTCCGGCAAAAAGTGCCTGGCGACCGCCGGACTGATAAAGGTGTTAGTCTGCAGGCGGCGTAGCAGTCGTTCGTCCGCTTTCTCCAAACCGCGTGCGGGGTCCGGGTAGAGGCGGCGCGAAGCCCGGTGATAAGCCAAAATTTCGCGAAAGCGCGTCAGGTTGGTATTGCCAGATTCCGTCTCGGGACATGGAGGGGCAACGGCCCGGACAGGAGAAACGCGGGCAGCGGCATTTGCCGCCTCGTTGCCGGGCAGGCCCGAGTGGCCTGGGGTCCAGACTATACGAATGGAATGAGGGTTAAAGCGCCAAGAGGCTGCCTGTAGTAGGCTAGCCGCCAGCGGGGCAATGGAACCCTGAAGGTACTGAGAACAGGCCGAGCGCGAGTCCGTCAGGATGGTGCGTGAGGCAGGGTGAGAGGCGGCCAAAGCTATGGCAACCTCTTCAGCGTGCGTTACTGTGTCTGCTCGAAATGAGAGGCCATCGACGTGTTTGCCCTCTGTAATCACGGCAGCCGTGAAGTGACTCGAGGGGGAGGGACCCGAGACGTCCACGTAGAAAACACCAGGACGATCGGAGTGTCGCGTATGAAGGGCCGCGGCGCGTGCTAGTCTACGGCCAGGATGGAGGTCGGGGTTCATATTACGGGGTAGAGGTTCCACCCGTAGCTTTTGACGCCAGAGCTCTGGTACCGGCTGCAGAGGGTCTTGGTCAGATATCGGGTTGAGTCCAAGTCTGTGTACAAGACGGCGCCCTGAAGGCGTCTGCGACAGTAGATTGATTTGGTTAACGCGATGAGCTTCGCGCATCTCTGCAAAGGTGTTGTGTACCCCCAGAGCCGCGAATCGGCTGTTGGAAGTTGCAATAGGTAGGTCCAGAGCGCGTTTGTATACTGAACAAAGAAGGACGTCCAGCTGGTGCTCGTGTCGACGACGCAGGCGAAGGTAAGGCAAGGCGTAGAGGACGCGACTGGTCACAAACGCGTGGGCCAATCGGAGAGACTGCGACCCGCGGAGGCCGCCGCGCTTGGTAGACACTCGCCGTATCATGCGGCTCACCTGCTCGCTGGTGCGTCTGAGGCCTGCTATTGTGCCCTTTGGATCCAAGGACGATGCGAGGTGAAGGCCAAGAACCCGAATATTTTGCACTGACGGGACGGGCCCGGACGGAAGAAAAATTTTAGGCGGCGGTAGCGGAGAGACTGAAAGAAGAGCCGATTTAGCTGGAGAGCACTCCAGGCCGCATGAACCAGCGTAGGTGTCCACCAGAAGGGCAGCCTTTTGCAGGCGTTCTTCGATTTGCGCTAAGGAGCCGGTGTTGGTCCAGATTGTGATATCGTCCGCATATAGTGCGTGTTGTATTCCCTCGACCTCGCTTAAAAGAGAGGGGAACTTGAACAGAGAGTCAGTAAAAGTTTTTTAGCCAAACTTACTTGGACTAAAGACTCAGCAAAACATTACTCACTGATACTCTCGGCTGGGCGAAAGGTTGAGAAAGTCAACTCATGCGACTTCTATAGAATGCGCGAACACACAATGGTGACGTAATTATCTCTCCTGCAAAAAGTCGCTTCTCCGTATTGTAAAGATCATCAAAACAATAAATTATTTGCCTTTTGTTTCTCAGGAAAATTGGGCAGTGTGCTCCATCAGAATTTCCTCGAACAGTATATATGGCTAGCTTCGGTGATATGAAAGTGACAGAAGTTTTTCAGCCTCAACATTGTTTCAATTTTACGGCTCTCGAGCACAGCGTTCTTTTGCCACTTGTAAACTCGCACAAATCGATGCACCTCGAGGGGCAAACGCGGACGCTTTGTTTTAAGGCAACATGGTAATAAACATGTAAAGCAACGTCTTATAAAGTAACGTGAAAGCGACGTTGTAAAGCAACGTGGTAAGCAACGCTGTTGAGTAAGCAACGTGGTATGCAACGTTGTTGAGTAGGCAAAGTGGTATGCAACGTTATTGAGTAATTGATTGATTTATTGGGTTTAACGTCCAAAAACCACCATATGATTATCAGAGACGCCGTAGTGGAGGGCTCCAGAAATTTCGACCACCTGGGGTTCTTTAACGTGCACCCAAATCTGAGCACACGGGCCTACAACATTTCTGGCTCCATCGGAAATGCAGCCGCCGCAACCGGGATTCGATCCCGCGACCTGCGGGTCAGCAGCCGAGTACCTTAGCCACTAGACCACCGCGGCGGGGCACGTTGTTGAGTAAGCAACGTAGTATGTAACATGTAAAGCAACGTGGTTACTTCACGTCACAAAACCGCCTTGTCATGTGACAGGCGCCTTGAACGAGGGAATTTGAAATTTCGACTGTTTCCTAACAGGCAACCAAATCAAAGTACGCGAGTTTTCTTTAAATTTCGCACCCGTAGAAATGCGGCCACCGTGGGTAAAATAACATCCGTGTTTCCATATAGCATCTTTCCTATTGATTGATTTATTTGTGGGGTTTAACGTCCAAAAACCACCATATGATTATGAGAGACGCCGTAGTGGAGGGCTCCGGAAATATACACCACCTGGGGTTCTTTAACGTGCACCCAAATCTGAGTACACGGGCCTACAACATTTCCGCCTCCATCGGAAATGCAGCCGCCACAGCCGGGATTTGATCCCGCGACTTGCGGGTCAGCAGTCGAGTACCTTAACCACTAGACCACCGTGGCGGGGCATCTTTCCATTTGAGGATGCACTTATAGTAAGTCCTGTTAAATTCGTTTTCAGATTGAATGGCAGTGCGATTGATGGCACGTGTAGATGAAAAAAAAAAAGGAGACGAAATCCGTGCGCCCGATATCTAACAAAGCATTCACTGGGTCACCAAATGCACGCACGTGAGTAAGCATATTTCTTATTGGACGGTTTCTAACCTCGTGTAAAGAACGCCCACTTGACTGTATTTTTTTATTGCCGAGTTAGGTCAGTTAAAAAGTTGTGGTACTATTTCACTTTATTATTCAACATTTTTTGTGCTTGCACTGCCTGAACGCGCACTGCTAAGCCAAACAAGACGTGCCGTGATAAACCTAAAGGCACTGACAGTGCAGCGCATAAAGATGTGCGTAGTCGACATGAAAACTCGAGGCCGAACAAACTTATCTTCTAGCTTCGTTATCTATAATAATAATTCCTGGAGTTTTAGGTTTCAACACTACGAAGGAATGATGAGGGACGCCCATGTGGAGGGCTTCGGAAATATTGAGCGGGGGCGCGTTGCTTCAAGGTCACCTTTATGTAGGTACTCGAAACTCTATAGCCTTCCGCCTTCATAGCTATAGGCGCCAAGGATACGTTAGAGGCCGCCACACTCATACCCCGACGAATCTGCTTCCGTGGCCGCTTTGGTGCCCATGGCAGCAGCTTCATGAACCCTCATTCAAACGCGACCACATCGAATTCCCGGCGAACACGACAACAGCGGCGACAAACTCTTCGCAGCATTCTTCGCTCAATAAGTGATCTGAGCTTATCGCCTTCGGGCTATAACGCATCAGCTAACTCGGTGGCAGTTCGAAACAGACGACAGCAGCGATTGTAGCGCCACGGCCGCTTCAGGAGTGCCATCGTGGAGCGATGCCTTATGCTGTGCTCTTCTTATCGTCCAACTCTCGCGGCTGACTGATCCAGTCGATAACGTGGACGGACCGTTGCCCTGACCACTGGCTAAGCACAGAAGACACCGGAACCGGAAAAGGATTCGTTCCGCGATTGCTCCCTGATCTGAGTGGCTGAGAACATCCCTAAAAAACGGCGCTTCTTGCCGCTAGATGCTTCTTCAGGAGTCACGTCTACAGGGAACCTTTGAGGCCGCCGCTGCTGAGATTCGAAAGCGCAATTGTCGGGTCAACAGTCGAGTACTAGGGCCACTGAACCACCGGGACGGGTGAGTTCTATTCTTTCGAATATTCAATGCAGCTATAGAGTGGTGCTCTGCATACCCAGTCGGACACAACTGAAGTCCGGAGAGGCGTAACCCAGATAAGTGAAGTGCGATAAGTTGTAACCGACCTTCTCTGTGACCTAACAGTCCCGCTTATTCATTCGGCAGTTTTCTACTAAAATGGGGTCACTGACCACGCTGTTCGTGACGTTAGTCTTAAGTGAGGCAGGTTGGCGTGCAGGTTGGCCTTTGAGGCATGTTGGCCTTTGAGGAATGAGTGCGGTCATATTTTGAGAAATATGTGTGACCGATCTCGCACCAGCTCCTTATCGCCTAACTTTCTTCATTCCTAAGCCATTGTCTTTGTTTCCTTATCTTTTCTTTGTTTAGTCAAGTTCCGCGTTCTGTTTCTGTCAGACTTGCGCACATGAAGGCGTTAAAGACATCAAATCGCCCATCATAGTACGCTGTAGCTCATTACACGGAACCCGAAACGGCAGCTTGATATTTTGTAAGTGTTTAGGCAAGATCATTCACACAATGGGTGCAGCTATCATCAAATCATTCACAAAACGTATACAGCCACGCATTGTATCAAGTCAGCTACCCCTTTCAATGTGAACCCCTTTTCAAGAATTGTTGCCTCCCGTAACTCGCCAAACGCGCTGCCCTGGCAACGGCAGCGCAGTCGACGTAGACGAAGGCCGTCAACGTGTGGCTAAGATCTGCTGCGCCTAGCCGTTCCCATTTGATTGTTTTGTTCGCCGACAATCTGGTTTTGCTAAAAATATGAACACGCGAGAAGTATTTGAGAACAACCTCCGATATGCGTATAACTCGGGCAGTGTGGTTCTGTCTACGAGGGTGAAACTATACCTGTAGACGCGTGGGTCCGAGTTGGACGGATAGCTAGGACAAGACACTTGAGTGCACCGACGAGCAGTTAGACAATTGATTGATATGTGAGGTTTAACGTCCCAAAACCACCATATGATTATGAGAGACGCCGTAGTGGAGGGCTCCGGAAATTTCGACCACCTGGGGTTCTTTAACGTGCACCCAAATCTGAGCACACGGGGAGCATTTTGACAGCAGATATATATAACTCGCATATTGTCGCATATTTGCGAGTCACCATTCTCCAGATGGAGAGCGCAAAACGCAGCTATAGGTCAGTCCGTGGCGTCGGAGAACAGAAAAATCTAGATAAACGCTGTGGCTCGGCTCACGTCAACACGGAGCAGGTTGCAATACAGCCAGACAACGTTCGCCATCCACCGAAAGTTAGTGACGTGGGCTGGCCCTATTCATGCAGATCAGTGGAAAAATTCTACGAAAAATGGAACCGCTATAGGCGGAGTCGGTGTGACCTATAGCGACTCGCAAGTTTAATGTCTTAACAGACACCTCACGTGACGCACACTGCGCTTACATCTGCAGATTACTCGTGGAACTTGCTTTACCGGTGAATTCGTTTCAGCATTTCATTGACCTTTTGGGTAACGTGACGCTTAAGCACGAAAAATCAGTGGCCTGGATGGCGTGGCGTACCCGGGGAATGTCATGATTCACAGCTATAAGTTTCCACTGCCACTTACCTTCCTTTATCTTGTGCCGACGGCCAGCTCCAGTCCCACCATTGTGGTGGCGCTTCTCCAGCCATAGTCGTATACGTTCCTCTGCAAACAATGCAGCCCCCCATTTTCAGCTACGAGACGGTATACTGTCGCTAACGAAGTTGTGCGGTGCATAGGAGGGCCTGTCACGGTGCATTCCTGCAACCACGTGCCAACACTTCAAAGCGTAGGTCAAAAGATGCGAATCGACGCGTGCGCGTCCTTTTCTTAGGCACATGCTGTGCCAACGCCATACCGCGTTCATCTTTTATAAGATTGCGTGCTATTACAATCCAGATATTTAAGCTTTCATCTCGTGTGTTCGCACTTCAAGATATCTTGTAATGTATCGCTCTGCTCGAACAGCGTTGTGAAAAGTACCAAAGAAGCCCAATAATTTTGCTATGTGGGTGTGCCGCATTTTATCGCATCAGGTATGTGTTTTTTTTTGTTTTGCCTTCAGTATTACCGCGCAAGTGTACCAACTATAGGGTATCGCAAATCATGGCCTTCGAAGCTTTCTTCAAGCAGGTTCCTTTTTTTTATGTGTATTCCCATATTATGGAGTGCGATAACGTGACTGAATCTCCTGGATAACTAGCCAAATAGAAGGTACGTGGTAATAATGGCGGGTTTGACGTTTCGCATAAGAAACAAACAGAAACAACGAAACACACCACACGCAAATATATACGAGTTGTGGGAGGACAGAAGCGTAAATTTGAAGGCTTGTTTCATTTTTTAGACACAGTAATAATGAGAATTACCAAACAAAGATGTCAAGGTTACATTAAGGGTGGTTCTAGTAATTGTAATGTATATGTGAAGACAGAAAAGTAAACGCGGAGATTACTTGCCGAAGGCAACGACTGATAGTGTGACCATCGAATAGCGCCTCCGATGCGCAACCTTTGAGCTAAAACCACGGTACAGTTGATATGGTGTAAATGTCCTTTTAAACAAAGATGCGGCATTTAGCGTGGCCAGTGGTCATCACGGCAAGAGTGGAAAACTCTTCTTTCGCCGATTGGCGCTGCGTATAGCTCACCATCCTATCTAGAGCCCCCACTCGTTTTTCAGGGAAGCACTCCATGCAGTCTCCGTTGGAGCGGACGAATAATATTTGCCAGCTTTACAGCGGCAATGCGGGGACGTGTAGGTGTCGGTAAATGGAGCAGGCGTTTTTTTTTTTTCATAGCCTAATTTCTCGCCCATGGCTGATGCAGCGTCTTAAGAATACTCACGTCTCTTAGCCGCCGCGTGACGCCGCACGCACCATGACTACCGAAGACGGAAGAGAGCGAGAAAATGATCTGAATACTAGTCGGACAGGTGTTTGTCTGAAATGAAGTTACAACAGCACACGATGCACCGTGATGGTTTAGCTATAAGTTCTTGAACCGGTGCTACAGACGTGTCCATAGATACTGTCTTCATATAAAAATGTATACTTCTTCGTATCCGTTTGCTCAGAAAGAGAAGGTGGTGCTGTTGAAGCCTGTACAATGTTGTAGGTTGCAGCGATTGTTTCGTGCGGAGACGTGGCGCTGCAGCCAATCCTGGCGGAAATCGTCGCGGCCAGTTCTGGCCATGAATGGTAACAGGATATACTGATCCTGTTACCATTGATGATTGTTACCAATGATTTGGCCCGGAGGTATTGTTTAACAATATTTCCGGGCCAAATATATTGCCGTATCATTTGTCAGCATACACGCTATGGCAATGCGAAATTGCTTCTGGCGCTGGGCGTTTCCTCCAGTTTTAACTATACGTGGGACGTGCTACTATCTCGCATCTTTTCATCATATATGCGTCCGTCTGTGTGACTGTCCGTGCGTCCATCCGCCCGTCCTTGCCTGTGTGTGTTCGTGCGTCTGCACGTCCATCCGTGCGTCCATCCCTGCGTTCGTCCATGCATCCGTTCATGCGTCCATCCGTCCGTGCAGCCATCCGTGCGTCCGTCCATGCATCTGTCTGTGTGCCAGTTCGTCCGTCTAGTCAACACTCCAAGTACCACCATCTCACATCTTTTCATCATATATTCCGCATATAGAAGCACCACCATCTAGTGGACATTCCAAGGACTAAACGAGAGGTGGCACATGCACACTTAATTGCGGCTTGCGCGTCGTGTCCACTTCCCACCTTTAACCACCTCGAGTTCATGGTATATACTAGTTCACTGTATTCATGGCACTGCGGCCCAACGCTCGCTGAACATTTCTAAAAACCAAGAAGGTTACGCCCACTGAGCATAACGTAGCAACCCTTTCTTGTCAGATAGTGTTTAATGTACATGCCAATGGATGCTAATGGGGAATGAGAGACAGGAGAATTCGGCTTTTAGTTAACGCGCACGCTGCGAATTTTTTATTGTTGATGATATTTGGGGTTTAACGTCCCAAAACCACCATATGATTATGAGAGACGCCGTAGTGAAGGGCTCCGGAAATTTTCGGCCACCTGGGGTTCTTTAACGTGCACCCAAATCTGAGCACACGGGCCTACAACATTTCCGCCTCCATCGGAAATGCAGCCGCCGCAGCCGGGATTCGATCCCGCGACCTGCGGGTAAGCAGCCGAGTACCTTAGCCACTAAACCACCTCGGCGGGGCATTTTTTTTTTATTGTTCAACAACGCACAGGAAAAATCTCCCACCAGCACCACCTTGCAGGTCAAAGCGTTAGACATGTTACATACTACGATGAGGGACGAACAGGTGTAGCTTTAAGGAGCTTCGCCACTAAAAATGCTGAGGAGGGCCCAGGATCGGCTGTATTAAAATCATTCTGAATCTCGCATTGTTTCGCGCAGCTGCGTGATCGGTTCTGCTTTTACCAAGCGACCACGTCACTGTGTGAAGTGATGTTGTGACGACAATGTCACAACTGACGCCACGAATTCGGAGTATCTCTGGCGTCATGACGACTTCACAAAGTGAGATCATGTCACACTGAGGTCATGGTACTTGTGGTATGCCGACTTGACACACCAATTCTTTTGAATTACGTACCTATAAATTTTCCGGTGAAGTAATACGTGACCTAGTACTTTAGTAATGATGTTGCACCACAGGTATGCGTAATTTTTGCTTTTTGATCGACAATGGTCTCAAGTATGAGCGCAGCCACCAGTTCAAGATGGCTGGGCTTTAGCAGGCCCTTGAACTTTAGACGGGTGGCTGAATCGTGTGACAGACAGACAGACAGACAGACAGACAGACAGACAGACACAGACAGACAGACAGACAGACAGACAGACAGACAGACAGACAGACAGACAGACGAACTAACGGACGGACGGACAGACGGACAGATGAACTAACGGGCGGACGGACAGACAGACAGATGAACTAACGGACGGACGGACAGACGAACTAACGGACGGACGGATACAGACGAACTCACGGACGGACGGACAGACGAACTCACGGACGGACGGACAGACAGAAAAACGTACAGACCGACCAATTCATATAAATTACCAAAGCTGTCATTTATATATCAAAACACATACTTATTTCTTGGTATTGGCTTGCTGTGGAAGGGAAGATGCTGGTGCTAAAGCTTGTTCAATGTTGTTGCTTTTGGTGGTTGTCTGTTTACAGCGGCTAAAACGCGCTGGCACTTAATTCTGCAGGAGCTGTCGCAGCCAGTTCTAGCCATAAACGGTAAACAGGATATGCTGATCTATTTATTTTGTAATACTTGCGGACCAAATATGTTTTCGAATAACTTTTCAGCGTCAGCATACGCGAAACGGCTAAAGCAAAATCGCTTGTTATATTTGGTGTTTCGTTCAGTTTCAACACTGCGTGAGACAAAGGGGCATTCGCAAATCTTCGCTGGGGTTGTCGAATGAATTCCTTCTCCTCTGAGCTGAACCTTACCCTATGCCAACTTCACTGCTTTGAAGGTGTATTTTTTTTTTCACTTAGCCCAGTGAAAACACATATTTTATAAGGTTCTGTTTAGAAGCACGAGTGCCTTACAGCCGAACCTTGTAATAGCAGTTGACTCTTGCCACTGGTGCAAGGAGGGCTTGAGGTGTTGCAATGCAACTAATTCTCCTACTTTTGACCAGACGTCCGGCCCCAATGACCACGTGTCGGTGAACATCGCATCGCATTTCTTTTTAATGATAATTAAGTTTGGCAGATAACCATGCATGATCTCTCAGAGAAAGTGATGGCGTGGAAACTAGCAACCACCATGATCCCACCAATCTCACTGCGACTGTTTTGCAGTGAAGACTGTATAGTTTTCAGGTGCGATGCTCTCTTCGCCAGATATGCCAGAATTTTCTCGTTGTTTTATCATCTTGCAGAACCGAACCTCAATAAGAAATCCATATTACGGACACGGTACAGCATTACAGCTTCGGGGTCATGGTAAGCTTGGCAGGAACTCGAAAGTTTACAGTATCCTTCAAAAAAAAAAAAAAGGCAGCATATTTACGGAGTGAATGATGGAAAGTGGGGCGAAGCATCCGTCCGTCCATTCGTTCTTGCTTCCGTCCGTTCATTTTTATTTTATTTTATTTATTGAATATTCTGCAACCATAATGCGGGGCTATAGCAGGAGTGGATGAGTTATATAAAACTAATACAAAGAGAGCAACAACAATAAAACAATAAAAATGAAATGCAAAAGAAAACATCACTATGGTATTGTAAACACGATCTTTACCTATTTTCTAAATGGGCAATAGCGGCATCAATGAAATTTTGTAGAGATAGTGAACGAATACTGCCCGGTAGGAAATTCCAGAGGTCTATAGTACGTGGGAAAAAAACTAAATTTGAATGTGTTAGTGCGAGCAAATAAAGGCTTTATGTTCAAAATGTGGTAGCTGCGGGTGCAAGATTTTTCCATAAATGTGATGTAGTACCACCAAAGATGCCAGGAGAGGAGTTGATGACTGCATATAATAGTTTTGACGAACTAACGGACGGACGGACAGACAGACAGACGAACTAACGGACGGACGGACAGACAGACAGACAGACAGACAGACGAACTAACGGACGGACGGACAGACAGACAGACAGACAGACGAACTAACGGACGGACGGACGGACAGACAGACAGACAGACAGACGAACTAACGGACGGACGGACAGACAGAAAAACGTACAGACCAACCAATTTATATAAATTACCAAAGCTGTCATTTATATCTCAAAACACATACTTATTTCTTGGTATTGGCTTGCTGTGGAAGGGAAGATGCTGGTGCTAAAGCTTGTTCAATGTTGTTGCTTTTGGTGGTTGTCTGTTTACAGCGGCTAAAACGCGCTGGCACTTAATTCTGCAGGAGCTGTCGCAGCCAGTTCTAGCCATAAACGGTAAACAGGATATGCTGATCTATTTATTTTGTAATACTTGCGGACCAAATATGTTTTCGAATAACTTTTCAGCGTCAGCATACGCGAAACGGCTAAAGCAAAATCGCTTGTTATATTTGGTGTTTCGTTCAGTTTCAACACTGCGTGAGACAAAGGGGCATTCGCAAATCTTTCGCTGGGGTTGTCGAATGAATTCCTTCTCCTCTGAGCTGAACCTTACCCTATGCCAACTTCACTGCTTTGAAGGTGTATTTTTTTTTTCACTTAGCCCAGTGAAAACACATATTTTATAAGGTTCTGTTTAGAAGCACGAGTGCCTTACAGCCGAACCTTGTAATAGCAGTTGACTCTTGCCACTGGTGCAAGGAGGGCTTGAGGTGTTGCAATGCAACTAATTCTCCTACTTTTGACCAGACGTCCGGCCCCAATGACCACGTGTCGGTGAACATCGCATCGCATTTCTTTTAATGATAATTAAGTTTGGCAGATAACCATGCATGATCTCTCAGAGAAAGTGATGGCGTGGAAACTAGCAACCACCATGATCCCACCAATCTCACTGCGACTGTTTTGCAGTGAAGACTGTATAGTTTTCAGGTGCGATGCTCTCTTCGCCAGATATGCCAGAATTTTCTCGTTGTTTTATCATCTTGCAGAACCGAACCTCAATAAGAAATCCATATTACGGACACGGTACAGCATTACAGCTTCGGGGTCATGGTAAGCTTGGCAGGAACTCGAAAGTTTACAGTATCCTTCAAAAAAAAAAAAAAGGCAGCATATTTACGGAGTGAATGATGGAAAGTGGGGCGAAGCATCCGTCCGTCCATTCGTTCTTGCTTCCGTCCGTTCATTTTTTATTTTATTTTTATTTATTTGAATATTCTGCAACCATAATGCGGGGCTATAGCAGGAGTGGATGAGTTATATAAAACTAATACAAAGAGAGCAACAACAATAAAACAATAAAAATGAAATGCAAAAGAAAACATCACTATGGTATTGTAAACACGATCTTTACCTATTTTCTAAATGGGCAATAGCGGCATCAATGAAATTTTGTAGAGATAGTGAACGAATACTGCCCGGTAGGAAATTCCAGAGGTCTATAGTACGTGGGAAAAAAACTAAATTTGAATGTGTTAGTGCGAGCAAATAAAGGCTTTATGTTCAAAATGTGGTAGCTGCGGGTGCAAGATTTTTCCATAAATGTGATGTAGTTACCACCAAAGATGCCAGGAGAGGAGTTGATGACTGCATATAATAGTTTTGAAGATTCTATGCAATAACGAGAATGTAATGGTACAATGTTCAGTGATTGTAGAGCTTTGTGTTGGTGAGACGTTGTGGCTGTAGTTACGTCATATGAAGCGGATGGCCTTACGTTGAACGCTATCGAGAATTTTTAGGTCACCTTGTTTGTGAGGGTACCAAACGACAGATGCGTATTCTAGAATGGGGCGAATCAACGTTTTATACAGAAGTAATTTGGTATCACGGGGGGATTCAGCCAAAGTACGGCGCAAATAACCTATCTTTTTTTAGAGCTTTCGCGCTGATATATTCAATGTGGTTGGTCCAGGAAAGATTTTTTGTAAGAATCACACCCAGATATTTATATTGTGAGACCATTTTAAAGTTGTATACCATCCAAGTAATAATCAAACAAAAACGGATTCTGTGCATTGGTAAATGACATGACGACTGTTTTAATGCAATTGACGTTCATCTGCCATGTTTCACACCAAGAGCTGAAAGAATTGAGCGATTGTGAAAGACGGTGTTGATCTTCCGCAGAATTAATTGGTTCGTATAATACGCAATCATCAGCGTAAAGTCTTATTTTAGATTATGTGCAGTGAGGTAAATCATTAATGTATATGAGGAATAATAATGAGTCTAGTACAGATCCCTGAGAAACACCAGACGTGACGTCAACAATGGATGAATCCACTGAGTTGAAGGAAACAAATTGTGAGCGATAATGAAGGAAACTGGCGATCCAAGAAACAAGACGGGAATTATTGAGTATGATATGTAATTTCAATAGCAACTTAGAATGAAGAACAGAGTCAAAAGCCTCAGAGAAGTCAATGAAAGTGGCATCTATTTGATTTCCGATGTATAGGTTAAAGGCGACGTCATGAACGAATACGACTAATTGTGTAACCGTGCTGTAGCCTCGACGGAAACCGTGCTGAGCATACGTTAGAATTTTATTGGAGTCGAGGAATTCAATGACATGCTTGTGAATAATGTGTTCCAACATCTTGCATGACTGTGGTGTAAGAGATATTGGCCTGTAATTAGATAAGAGTTGTTTATCACCAGATTTATACAAAGGCAGAACTTTTGCTGTTTTCCATGAAGATGGTACTTCACTACAGTCTAGAGATTTCTGGAAAATTACAGTGATGTGACGGGCTGTCCATGCGGAGTATCTCACAAGAAAGGAAGTCGGTATACCGTCAGAACCGGAACATTTCTTGGTGTCGAGATTCAAGATTAAGTTCAATACACCTTCAGTGCTTATTACAATATCACCTATTTTATTGGTTTGTACGTCATGATTAAAAATTGGAACAACATGATTGTCGAGGGTGAAAACTGACTGAAAATAAAGGTTAAATGCATTAGAAACTACGACGGGGTCGTTTGTAATGGTGTCATTATTCTTGAAAGAGGAACTGGTTGTTGTACTAGGCAAGACTGAAATCCAGAAGCTGCGAAGATTGGATTTAAGTGATAAAGGAAGTTGCACAGAAAAGTAGAAGTCTTTAGCGTTTTTTTTTTGTGCAAGCGCGAAGTTCCGCCTTGGCTTTCTCAAAGGAAGCTTGAAGCTCAGGGTTAGCATGTCTGGATTTACGCAGTCTGGCAACACGACGAGATAAATGCAATATATCTTTGTTAATCCAAGGCAGATTGTTATTCACCTTTTTGTTTTTATTGGAATGTAATTATTGATGCAGAATTTCACTAATGTCTCCAAATAACCAACAACGCTGTTGACAGGAGACACAGTGCTAAGTGACAAGAAATGGTCAAAGTTATCCGCCAGAGTATCAGAGATAGACGTATCATCAGCTTTGTTGAAATCCCAAAATGTAGAGTAGCTGTAACGTTCATGCGGGATAGGACAATTTATGTGTACAAGGACGGCGTCATATATGGTCCGAAGTTCCTTCTAATATATCGTATTTAAAGCCTAAGTTAGCAAGACTGTCACTGATAAAGACTAGGTTGAGTATAAAGTTCTGCCGCGTGTTCATTTCAACTAATTGTATCAGGTTATGGGACGAGGAAAATGAAATTAATGCCCTACAGATAGATGAATTAGTGGTGGAATATGTGAGGGAAGGCCAATGAATGCCCGGAACATTGAAGTCGCCAAGAATGATTAAGTTTGTGCTGTCGAGGCTATGGTCATGAATGAACTGAGGAATGTTGTCGAAGAAGTCACTGGAGCTATCAGGAGGGCGATAAAGGCCACAAATTGTTGAATTCTGCTTATGCGCTAGTAACCTGCACCAAACTGATTCTACATTAGGAGGGCCTGAAAAACTGTTAAAGTTAAAATCAGCGTGCAAGAGTAAAGCAACGCCTCCCCCTTGTGGCGATGTAACCAGGAGGAGTGGCGATGTAACCGGATGGCGATGTAACCAGGAGGAGTGAATTCCGTATCATGGATATATCTTTCATGAAGCCATGTTTCAGTGATGCATATAATATGAGGGGAAGATGAATAAACTAGCGAAAGAAACTGTGGAAATTTGTTAGTTATGCTTCTAGCATTAACATTCAAAAGTGCCAGCTGTGTAATAGTTGAATGGGATTGTCAACCTAATGAAAATGGTGCGTTTGGCGGTTTGGTGCTTAGATTTAAAATTAGGAGCTCGAACCAAGCTATTCGTAATGCTATCCCAGTTATAATGGATATTATCAATGAATAAGTGATCAAATCTCATTTTAATGTTAGAGCCATTGTTACGTTGCTCAACCGAAGCATCCCAAAGTGTCTTGCGTGCTGAGTGCACTCTAGATGAAAAATCTTCGGAGAGCTTTAAACCGGTCTGTTTTAGCGCGTTTTTCAGCATTGCCAACTTATCACTGAAATCGAGCAACCTTATAACAATAGGACGAGACTGTCCAGGGCGCATTCAGCCTAACCCGTGGAAGCGTTCTATCCGCGGGCATTGCAGAGAAAGCTTGTTGAATACGTTCGAGACCTTGGACCGCAGTGTGTCATGAGACTCGTTCGTATCTTCAGGTATACCATGAAGAATAATGTTATTTCTTCGTGAACGATTTTCTAGATAGTCACATTTCGTGGTTAGTTCGGCAATACTGCGCCTTAAGTGAACCATCTCAGGGCGAAGCTGATCTGAGTCTTGATCCACCAGCGCCTTAGAAAGCGAATTCTCGAGAGCAACGCGCGATTCCAAGGTATCGAAACGAGTATTCACAGCAATTTTTATGTCTGATATGTCTTGACACATGTTTTTCTGGCAGGCAACTAAATCAGCGATCATCTTCACAAGAGAAGGGTTGTCACAACTAGACATTACCAGTTCAGCTGACATCTCAAGGGAGTTAAGAGGGCTTGCCAGGACACTCATCAGATTGTGTCCTCGTTTCAGAGGACACAGGTTTCTTGGGACCAGGATTAAGCTCAACGTCACCGCACATGAGAAAACGACCAAGGCAATTTATAACGTAAGAGCAATTGCAAATAAAACTGCTACTCAAAGAATCGTGAAGGCAACACAGCAGAAGCAGGAATCGATCATCAGAACGAATACAGTACGAATTGACGAGATAACGTACCTGTAAACAAGAAGAAGATTTTAGGCAACATGCTGAAGCTGCTGCTGCTGCATTGCCCACTGCCGGGACACTTGAAAATCGGAGCATTTATACCGCCGATGCTTGACGTCACCGATCTGATGGCGTCACTTGTCGGAGTTTTGACGGTAGGGGCGTCCATAGGAATGCGCAGCAACACCGCAGACGGAGGGGCATGCACAGGAAACACATGCCTATCACGCACTTGGATGACAGGGCTGTAACACAGTGAGCTACCGGTGATCGCCACGTGCTCTACCATTGCACGATGCATCGTGCTCTTGAACCAATCATCAAGGCAGGCGAAAACCAGGAGCTGTATAAACAAGAAGAAACTTTTAGGCAACATGGGCTCGCTTGCTGGATTCCGGGCTGACCGGTCGCGCGCTTGCGACCTCCGGCGTCAGCGTGGCTCTGGCCGACTGGGCTCGCCCTACGTCACCTCCTGCCGCCGACGACCTTCCACCTCCGACGACATTGCAGCTCTGACTTACTGGACTTGCTCTACGCCATCCACTGACGCCGAAAGGAGCTCTCGCAGGTGCGCCCCGTCCTCGGACTCCAGTGACCGTGCTTCATCTTTCCTATCTCTTCTATCCCCTCATCTTGTCGTCGCTCGCTCTGGCTCACCCCTCACGTCTCTTCTTCTCTTCTCCTTCTTCGGCTTTCCTACATCTTTACTCCTATCCTTTTTATCCCTCCTCACCCCCATCCCTCGTGAGCTACTGTGGCGGTGTCGCTCACTGAAGCAGACAATAACGGGGCTCATTTTTCTCTTTTCTCTTTTGAAGAGTCACTTTATATATAGGCAACATGCTGAAGCTGCTGCTGCTGCATTGCCCACTGCGTTCGTCTGTGTGGCCGTCCGTGCGTCCATCCGCCCGTTCGTGTGTGCGTGCGTCCGCACTTTCATCCGTCCGTCCGTCCCTGCGTTCGTCCTTGCATCCTCCCCTACGCCCATCCGTTCGTGCAGCCATCCAGGCGTCCGTCCATGAACTTGTCTGTGTGTCCATTCGTATATCTTGTGAACACTCCAAGTGCCACCATCTCGCAACTTTTCTTCATATATGCGTCCGTCTGTGTTACCATCCTTGCGTCCTTCCGCCCGTTCCTGTGTGCGTCTGTTCGTGCGTCTTCACGTCCGTCCGTGCGTCCGTCCATGCGTCCATCCATGCATCTGTCTGTGTGTCCGTTCGTCCATCTAGTCAACACTCCAAGTACCACCATCTCGCATCTTTTCATCATATATTCCCCATATAGAAGCACCGCCATCCAGCGGACATTCCAAGGACTAAACGAGAGGTGCCGCACGCACACTTTCTTGCGGCTTGCGCTTCGTGTCCACTTCCCACCTTTAACCACCTCGAGTTCATGGTATATACTAGTTCACTGTATTTGTGGCACTGCGGCCCAACGATCGCTAAACCTTTCTAAAACCAAGGAGGTTATGCCCAGTGAGTATAACGTAGCAACCCTTTCTTGTCAGATAGTGCTTAATGTACGTGCCAACGGCTGCTAATGGTGAATGAGAGACAGGAGAATTCGGCTTTTTGTTAACACGCACGCTGCGAGTTTTTTATTGTTCAACAACGCACAGGAGAAATCTCCCGCCGGCACCACCTTCCAGGTCAAAGCGTAAGACATGTTACGTACTACGACGAGGGACGAACGGGTGCTGCTTTAAGGAGCTTCGCCCCTAAAAATGCTGAGGAGGGCCCAGGATCGGCGGTATTGGAATCATTCTATAGCTCGCATTGTTTCGCGCAGTTGCGTGATCGGTTCTGCTTTTACCAAGCGACCACGTCACTGTGTGAAGTGATGTTGTGACGACAATGTCACAACTGACGCCACGATTTCGGAGTATCTCTGGTTTCGCGATGAACTCGCATAAACTTGTTCACGTCACACTCAGGTCACGTATCCGACTTCACACCCCCATTCATTATGTCACAATTCTAGAATAACTAGGAAAAGATATATTTGGCGCACATACGACAGGACACGGCACTGGATATTCGGTTGGCTTGTGGTAACTTTATTGAATATTCCTGAAGTATTTCGGGTGACCAACAGAAGCTTTTTTTTTTAAGTTCGAAACACGCACAGTCTTCACAGCAGGAGTTTGTAATTACAGCTCATGGATCTTCATGCGCGGATATATGCACTCCATCATTTGTCACAACACACAAATGCAGCCGTTTTGGGTTCGTCTGAGCAACGCTTCGCTAAGCCTGCTGCAATGAACATGGCCATGTATCAGAACGGCAATAACTGGAGTATCTACCAAATTCTCGTTGTCCGGCACGGTGGAGCAGTGGCTGATGTGCTCGGCTGCGGAACCGAAGAGTGTGGATTCGGTCCTAGCCGTGGAGATTGTATTTCAATGGAGGTGATATGGTAGAGCCCCGTGTATGTGCGACGTCAGTGCATGTCAAGAACACAAGATCGTTCAAATTTCCGGAGCCCTCAACTCCTCTCATAATCATATTGTGGTTTGGGGAAGTATATAGAATACGGATTGTATTAAAATTTTTCTGCAGTGAACTTTAGGTGCTTGGGGTGACGTTTCTTCCCGTGATTTTCAAATACCAAGCAATATTGTTCCCTGCATCTCTCGAATACCGCCGTTTGTCACTATAGCCGAGGAACCGGCTTGTCACACGTGCGGTTTCAAGCTATGTCTGCGTCATTTTTAGAAAGTAAAAGGGCTATTGTTGCTTATGCACTGGTTTTTCCCGCAGTTGTTGCTTATGCACTGGTTTTCCCGCACTTCTTGAAAAATTAGAGCTATGAAACTCTCTGATGCATTTCTATACGAAGGCTTGCTGGGCGCGTCACATAATGTAAAAGGCAAGTGTAAAAAAATGAACATGAAAATGAATTCCGTGCGCAAATGGCGCACAAAATGTCCGCCCGCTTGTTCGATAAGAGAAGTATTCGTTTAAAAACGAACGCTTCAGTACGCAGGCAAGAATGGATGTTGAATCACGTGATTAAGGCAGACACGTACAAGCTTTTGTCTTTTTTAAGCAGGCGAGTGATTTGACCCTTAACTCACCAGCAAAGAGTACACATAAGCCCGACAGTGAACCTACTGGGTGATCCATGACCTCTTCGATTGGTTCTAATCCGTTTTCGGAGGAGGAATAGGCTTACAGGGTGTCTTGCCTATGTTCGACGAATTGATGAAGTTCAAGAGCGTAGGTTTTCATGAATGAAAGACCACATGCGTAGCGCTTCGATGGTTCGTCCGCTGCGTGCAATCGTTCATGTCTACGACGACTTGACGGCACTGCGAAGGATCTAGCGCACATGGCGCATTTGTAGGGTCTCTCGCCTGAATGAGTGCGGAGATGGTACGTGAGACTGAGTTTTCGCGTAAACGTTTTGTCGCATATGCCGCAATTGTGGGGTTTCTCACCGGAATGAACGCGGAGATGCGTATTGAGATGTGACTTTCGCGCAAATACTTTATGACACACGCCGCATTGCTTAGGGTTTTCGCCCATATGGAGACGCAGATGTTGCGTAAGATTTCCCGCCCATCTGAACGACGTATAGCATATCTCGCATTTGTAGAGCCCTGGACCCTGGTGGCTTCTTGCGGTGTTAGGCTCCGCCACGGACACCGTCATTGGACCGTTTTCATTGCGTGGAACTTGCAGTACCCCTGCGAGTGATCGAACAACGCAATGTTAGACGCATACATCGTTTTTTTATGGGTATAGCAATTATATTGACACTGTCGCGGATGTTTCTGTCATCACCGCCGGTGGGATTTTATGTATAATGTCCGAGCTAACCACACCACCCCATGCGTTCTATGCTCTGCCCGGATGTAAGAACTCCCCAACCCTCTTTGCCTTACCTCGTACAACACAGTACAGTAAGTTGCTATCTCATTCGCTGCTTTGTTCGTTTGCGAATCTTTTCAAGATTAAGAACTTGGCGAACAGACAGCTCCAATGGAGATTTTTTTTTTTGGGGGGGGGGGGGGGGGGGGATCGCACGTGAAGCCATACTTGAGCAGTGGAAGACGTTAAAATTGACCAAAGCTCGTCTACACAGCTATAGCTTGGACCCGTTTATCAAACTAAACTTTGCCTTCAGTCAGTATATCTGGAGCTTAGGAGGCGCTCATGCGACTCTTGTGGCCTAGTGTGGTGTTGAGCATTGTCTCTTCATCTGCGATTGAAATGGCCAAGAAATAACTTGCGATAACTTAAGCTACTCAAAAAGGATTGGTCCGCCACTCGATGAGTGTTCCCGGCTCGGCGCGCTGAGAAGAGTACGTTGTATTATGTTAAAGTGGCCTGATGATGACTTTTTTTTTTCGAAAAATCAGGCCCTGGGAAAATCGACGAGTCTGTCCTTAGCTTTAAAGGCGTTGATAGCGTTTTTGCGCTTTTTAAGGATGACCCGGCTTAGAGATAAGGCTCAAACAGTGCGATGATCTATCTTGTTTTTGTTTTTTTTTCTTGTTTCCTAGGGAGCTTGCGGAAGCCAGACGGTCTAATAAATAGCTAACCTCACTGACTGTTCGCCTGTTGCTTCTTTTATACATGCTTAAAGTTTGTGCTAACTTTGGGAATTCGCATTTATCGATCATTTGCTATGTTTAACAACAACAGAAGAGTGCTGGATACGGTTTTTTGCATGCTAAATGCCGAGGAAAAAAAAACGTGGCCGATCCTATATAGGAATCCGTATAACACGAAATAAAAACGTGTCTTTACAGATGTAGTTGAGCGTTTATAGTGCATTGTTTCAGCAAAAGCAACAAATTACAAAGTCATGTTAGGAACGGCAAGGAGCTTGAAACTTGCAGCGCACACCTCAACCAGACAGCACGCACGAAATTAACACACACCGTAGAAGCGCGCACTAACAACTGTCACCGCTAGACACTGAAAGCGCGCTGTTCAAACAGAAAGGAAGAAGCACGAAACGAGTCCACAAAATACACAAGACAAGCGCGAACAATGGTCACAATTCCTACTTCTTCGTGTGTGAGCAGCGTGCTCTTTCTGTAAACGCAGCCGTGGCAGCGTGCGAATAGACCTTCGTCCTCTCCTGAATTACGAGTCTGATAAGCGCGTGCGGGAGAGACCACGCTACGCACCGTGGAGACGACGACCTTTAGAGCGCGCCCAGCACGAACCTGTCGCGCCATCTCGCCGCAGATAACGAAAACGCGCTAAAGTTTCGAAACACTCAGCACTGATTGATAAAATATGTAAAGTTCAACGTTCCAAAGTGACCATACGATAATGAGAGACGCCGCACTGGAGGGCTCCGGAAATTTCGACCATCTGGGGTTCTTCGACGTGCACCCGAATCTGAGCACACGGGCGTGCAGCATTTTCGCCTCCATCGAAATTGCAGCCGCCGATGCCGGTATTCGATCTCGCGACCTGCATGCCTGTCCACATCCGAGTATCTTGGCGACTAGACCGCCGCGGTGGGGCGAAGCTCTGGGGACGGCCGAATGATTTATGGTCTATATAAATGGCTTGCTGTTAGCCTACCCGATCACGTACGCTCTGTGGCGTAGTGGTTAACGTTGCACGCTGAAAATTGAGAGGTTGCTGGTTTGATTCCGCGTGACAGGCGCTTTTTTTCTGTTTCAAATGCGAAGAATTTCTTGCAAAACTTCGGTGACTTTGAGCGCGTCCGTCCGTCCGTCCGCCCACCCTTCGAGCGTGATTTGTGCGCGAGAAACGTGGGACACGCTTCGATCTACTTTCCATTCTGCGCGTAACTTTCCAATTTGTTGCTACTGCGTTAATTGCTTCGCCTTTGCGGCAAAGCGGTGACATTTTTTCAACGTCACTTCCAAGATGGAAGTATGTCAGCGGAGTCGGGGTGGACCCCCACAATAAAACACTTTCGTGTTAAAAATTTCCCAAGATCCAATAAAGGGATCTGTTTTCATGTCTGTCTCTTTCTTATCACTCGCGTAGCAGTTTCTTGTTTTCATTTATAAGTAATGCGTGCATGCATGCTACTGAAAAAATTGGCCCTGTATCTGCATGTTACACTGGAAATATCGTCGAAAGACGATAGTCTTGCGTCTGGAGAGAGTGAACAGAACGTTTATTTCATATTTTGTGCAATAAAATTGAAGAATGGCAATCTAGAAGCGCTGCGTTAGAGTGCCTCGAGCGTGCAGCGGAGGCGAACGAGCGCATCAAGTCACGTCACGCGTGACACATGAGCGCTATCTGGCAGTTATCCTGGAAAATGAATCGCTCGGCGTGCGCGCCCGTCTCCGAGGTGATAAGGTGTAGAACGCAAGGCGACGGGTAGGTGCCACTACCATGTCGTCTTAGCAAAGCGCTTGTAAACACTTGCCTTTTTGTGCAAGTTTTGCATAGTCAGCGCAGCGTGATAAACGCTACGGTCCTTAGAAATATTTGTGTATGCCTTTTTCTAGTAAAAAGACACACATACAAAATTATGACATGTTGTTATGGTGCCTAAGATATGCGCAATGATTGCTTTTTAATTGACAATCGCACAAGTATTAACGCTGAATCTTGAGCAATAGTGGTCGGCGCTGTGGATGGGGTCGGTCGTTTGGAGCATCGTTTGGTCCCTTTGGTCACGCTGAGGGCACCGTTAGGAGTAGACAAACAAATGTACAGACAGGCAGACCGACAGACCAAATTGTTGCGTCGAAAGTTCACAAGAAAGACTATTGTATTTAAAGCAGGTAGACAGTTAGTAAATACACGTATTTACTAGTTCCGAGCAGATTTTTATGACGCTCACGAACACAGTATTTTACTATCTTAACATTTCTTCGCTTGAAAGTAAGTGGTAATTATGCTAAAATTTGTCGTTCTTGATCAGGAAGGCTATAATATTCCTGTTATAAGCGGGCGACTAACTTTGCCACCTATGTTGCGAGATGCCTAGTTGATGCCGTCATTTGTTATATAGTAACTGTGATGGCCTTACGCAAATTTTAGGGGGACTTTACATTTCCTGAACACGTTGAAAGAACAATTAGGTGCTACGTTAAGTGGTCCTGTCGAGACATCACACTCGGGCGAATGCTATGGGCGTTCGTACGCGGAACGCCAGGCAGCATTGGAATTATCGTGCACAATGGCGCAGGAGCGGGTAGTCACGTGGTATAGTTTTGTACTTCACGGGCATTTGTAGTTAGGAGAAAATCAATACTATAACCGATATAAGGCTCAAAACTGTCTAATCAGACGTTTTGCAAACCGATGAAAAACTTTCGCATAGAAATTCCTGGCCCATCTTCATTGCTTGAAAAGTTCGTGAAAGTGGTGTAATTAGGTAATTGATCGGAACAAAAAGATAGTCTGGCTCACTCTAGGCAACAGTCAGCAACACGCATATGTTGCGTCATTTTTATTTTCTGGCGAAAGATAGTGGGGCACCCTGTAGATATTGTGAGAACCGGTTTTTTCGGCCAGGCTCGAGCTCAATCACGCTGGTGATGATATTCCTAGCTGAAGAAGATGTACGGGTGATGATGATTACAAAGAGAATAAAGAGTCATTCGCTTGTCGCGCTCACACTAATTCCCCCGCGCGGTGAAAGCGGCCGCCTGGTCGCTTGACAGTATTATGAAATGCGTTGCGCATAAGGCTTTAAACGAGATACGTACACTATCTCTGTTCCTCGGCAACGATGATCAGGACTAGCGCTAAGAGGAGAAACGCGGTAATTGACAGGAGATGTCTGTTCGACCACCGTGTATGGCCCAATGAAGCGACTGATGAATTTGTCGCATAGGCCGGGGACGCGTAGTGGAGTCCATAGAAGAACTTCGTCACCAGGGGAAAAACTCACAACACGGCGAGACGAGTCGTAGCGAGATTTTCGAGTGTCTTGAGAGAGGCCGGTGTTAACACGGGCCTGGTGACGGCAGTGTGCGAGACGAGATAGGAATTCTTCAGAGAAAGGAGCCGTCGAGGGTGCAGGAGCCGAAAGGAAAGAGACATCCAGAGCGAAACTCGGCGAGCGAACCATGGACGAGCAAAAATGGAGAAAGCCGGTAGTGCGTTGAGCAGCCGTATTATAGGCGAATGTCACGAAGGGTAGAATTGCATCCCAGTTCGTGTGGTTGGGGTGAATGTACATGGCGATCATGTACGATAGGGTCCGATGAAACCGTTCAGTCACTCCGTTGGTCTGCGGGTGGTAGCTAGAAGTGGTCTTATGAACAGTGTTCGAGGCACGCAAAACTTGCTCGACAATGGAAGATAGGAAGACTTTGCCACGATCACTGAGGAGAATGCGTGGAGCTCCATGACGCAAAAAGATGTGGCGAAGAAAGAAATCGGGCGATCTCAGTGGCAGTCCCAGATGGTATAGAAGCTGTTCTGCGTAGCGGGTAAGGTGGTCGACTGCCGTGACAATCCAGCGATTCCCATTGGATGATATAGGAAGAGGGCCATACAAGTCGATTCCAACGACTTCAAAAGGTGAGGCGGGACAAGGAAGAGGTTGCATTAAGCCAGCCGGAGCAGTTGTCGGTCGTTTTTCGCCGTTTGCAATGGACACAGGAGGCGACGTACTTAGCGACGGCTGAAGAGAGGCCAGGCCAAAAACAATGACTTCGTATTTTGTCGTAAGTCTTGTGGTAGCCTAGATGAGCAGCGATTGGATCATCATGAAAGGCTTCCGGAACTTCACGTTGCAGAGAACGTGGGATGACGGGTACCCACTTGTTGCCATCGATGTGGTAAATGTAGCGACATAAAGCATCACCGACAAGCTTAAATTGTTTAAGTTGTCGACGGAGTCTGGCGTTTGGAGGAGCAGTAGAGCCGGTCAAGCGGTCACAATGGTGCGGCAGTATGGGTCGACACGTTGTTGTGAAACAAGGACGGATAGGGTGGCAGGTGATGAACTTAGCACTGCGATTGGAGAGGTGCTGTTGTTTTGGGAGTATCGATGGTGAATTGCTTCCGCTGGGCAAAGGACAGCGTGATAGAGCATCAGCATCTTGATTCTTCTTCCAGATCTGTAGGCGACATCGAAATCATACTCCTGTAAGCGAAGCGCCCAGCGAACAAGGCGACCCGATAAGTTTTTCAGCGATGAAAGCCAGCATAGGGCGTTATGGTCGGTCACGACGGTAAAATGACGGCCGTGAAGATATGGTCGGAATCTTTGAACTGCCCAAACAACAGCAAGGCACTCCTGCTCGGTGATAGTGTAGTTCTTTTCTGGAGCGGTAAGAGCACGACTTGCGTAAGCAACGACGCGTTCGCGTGAGTTTTTGTCACGCTGCAAGAGTACCGCACCGAGACCATGACTACTTGCGTCAGTGTGAAGGATGGTGGGTGCGGTGGAATCGAAGTGGCACAGTACCGGATCCGACGTGAGGGCTTGCTTCAATGCCGTGAAAGCGCTTTCGAAGTCTTCGGACCAAATGAAGGGGACGTTCTTTGCGAGGAGTTGATGGAGCGGAGACGCAAGTTCCGCAAAACCACGTATGAAGCGCCGGAAGTAAGAAGATAACACAAGAAAGCTGCGCAGGTCCTTCTGACGTAGTGGACGAGGAAAATCGAGGACAGCGGCAAGCTTCTCGAGGTCGGGCCGAATTCCTTCTTTGCTGACAAGGTGGCCGAGAACCTTGATTGTCTTGCTAGCAAAGGTACATTTCTTGGTGTTAAGCTGTAGACCAGCTTTTGCAAGGCATGCGAGTACTTCGTCAAGACGTTGTAGATGCTGCGAGAACGTGGATGAAAACACTACTATGTCATCGAGATAGCACAGACATGTTTTCCATTTCAAACCACGCAATACGCCGTCTATCATGCGTTCGAAGGTGGCGGGTGCATTACAGAGTCCAAAAGGCATCACATTGAACTCGTACAACCCATCTGGCGTTGAAAAGGCGGTCTTCTCTTTATCAGACTCCGACATTGGTATCTGCCAGTAGCCTGACCTAAGGTCGAGGCTGGAAAAATACTCTGCGCCCTGTAATGAATCCAGTGCATCGTCGATCCGAGGGAGGGGATAAACATCCTTGCGCGTTATTTTGTTTAGCGCACGGTAATCGACGCAGAAACGCACTGTCCCATCTTTCTTTTGAACGAGAACAACTGGGGATGACCAGGGATTCGAGGAAGGACGTATGATGTTGCGTCGTAGCATGTCTGAGACGTTTTCCTCGATGATCTTGTGTTCTGCCTGAGACACGCGATATGGACGCCGATGTACAATACGAGAGCCGTCAGTCTGGATGCTGTGAGTAGCGGTGGTAGTCATGCTGAGGGCGGGCGAGTTCAAGTCAAATAGAGAACGGTGTCTATTTAACAGGGCGAGCAAATCTTCAGTTTGATCAGGTGTTAAGTCATTGCTTATTGTCGCCGACACAGGTGTGGCAGAGGCATTGAATGGCAATGATTGCGACTTCGGAACATCGTTGGGGTTGTTGTTCGGAAGAGTAACAATCGCAACAGGTCACTGTCGACCGCGCAAGATACTGTTGAGCCACAGGGGAGCAGTACACTCTCGGGCGTTTGATTTATGGCGGTTAGGTACGTACACCCATCGAAGAAGCGAATAAGCCCCGGTGTGATCACACTGCCCTACGTAGGGTATGACCGTAAGGGAGAATTAGTACGTCGCCATCCACAATGTCGGTGCAATTAACACTTATAATTTCTTCGATGTATGGCCGAAGTACATAATCTGACTTGGTGACAAGGCGGATGCGTTCATCTTGTTCAAGCGGAGAAGAGTCAGTGGCGTTTAGATGCAGGAGACGCTGATGGCATGATATGGAAAGCGGACGCAGAAGACAAGAAATCCCACTCAAGAATGAGAGCGTGGGTGCACTCACGAAATGCCGCGAAAACAATGTGATGACGAATGCCTTCTATGCAGACACGAACGATACACTGTGCAAGTGGACGAATGAGAGCGTTGGTCGCCGCACGTAGAGGTGGGCCGCCATAAGGCGTGGTGACTTTTCGAAGGCGGGAACAAAATCAGCACGAAGCGGCAGCGCCAGTGTCTACAAGAGCCTCAACACGTACACCTTCTACAAACACTACTATCAAATTCGATGGCCGCTCTGGAGGAATTGTTAGCTGTCAAGGGATTGCAGTTTCCCCTCCTAAAACTGCATTGGGGAGTTTTCCGCGTGGGCGTTCGTGGAATGGGAGGCGGGCCGTAGAGGCGACACTGAACGGCGACCTGCGGCGAGACGTACGGGAATTCCCAGGCATGTCCGTGTTGTAAGTAGTGTGACGGTGAACGGTATAGGACGATCGGGAGGGTGATCGTAAGTAGTTCATGGTCGGACGGAAGCTTCGATGTTCTTCGGGAGCATAGCCGCGTTGCTCGTCTTGTTGGCGCCTTCGACAAAACCAAGCGATATGTCCTCGATAGCCGCAGTAGTAACAGATTGGTCGAAGTGGGCGCTGAGGTGCGTAGTAAGGTGGTGCACGCACTGGCGGTGATAACGAAGCCACAGGCGTATGGTCTGCTGTTGTAGGCACAGAAACGGTGGGTGCGGCAGAGAGCGCGGCAACTTCGGCGTACGTGCGCGTGTGGCGCACGCAGGGACTGTTGGAACACGTCGCACGTGATGCGGAGGCGATCTCTTGTTTAATCAGGTCTCGCAAGCTATCTTTTTCAGAAGGGAGAGTAACTTCCGCAACGCAAGAAGAGCAGCGCCCGTGAAGCTCTTCACGAACGATGTCACGAATGAGCGCACGCAAGTCGATGGGTGCAGGCAAAGGAACGTCGGTGGCATCGTAGCAAAGGCGAAGAGACTGAAGCTCGTCAAGTCGCTGACAGATGGTTATCACGTCCTGGGTGGTGGCAGGATTTTGCGTGGCGAGGGCGTTAAAGGTGACGGTGTTAATGCCTTTAATAATGTGGCGTATTTGGTCGTTTTGAGACATGCCGGTGTTAACGCGCTTGCACAGTGCAAGGACATCCTCAATATAAGAGGTGTAAGATTCACCCGGCAGCTGCGTGCGTTGAGCGAGTTTCTTCTTTGCTGCCTCAGTGCGAAGTGCAGGGGCACCAAATACCTGACGAATTTGCTGCTCGAAAGTGTTCCAGTCGGAAGATCCGGGTGGTGGTTCCAGAACCAAGTTTCGCAACATCGGACAAGTAAAATGGGACGCTGCGCAACTTGTGTGGATTGTCCCACCTGTCAAATCGCTGACGAGGTCGTAGTTCTTGATCCAGTCTTCGACATCATCGCCTCGGAGACCGGAAAACACAGGTGGATCACGCAGGCGAGTGTTTGTTGGGCGGAGCGGGTGGCGGTGGCTGCAGTAAGACGGCGACGTTGGATGGGCCAGGGTTTTCTTGGGCCGCCATGGCAGGGGGTTGTATGCGACGACCCGAGCGGAGCTCCAGCGAGAGCGGGCGAGAGGACTTGAGGGAACGAAAAGCACAGTCCACCACTTGTGAGGAACCGGTTTTTTCGGCCAGGCTCGAGCTCAATCACGCTGGTGATGATATTACTAGCTGAAGAAGATGTACAGGCGATGATGATTACAAAGAGAATAAAGAGTCATTCGCTTGTCGCGCTCACAATATGTATATTCACGGAAACCTCGTTTTTGCTGAATTAATTTCTTCCCACTCTTGAAAGCACCGTCTAACCTATGATATCCCAAGCTTCAAAAAAAAAATTTGCTGCTTTAAATCTTCCTAGCTAGGGTGTTATTCATTTCGGCGCATACAAAATGCTACAGAGTATTCCAATGCTAAGTGTTGCTTTCTTTATAATGCAAGATGTCCTCATCCTGTGCTTGTGCGCCGCAAAAATCAAAAGTTGATCAAAGCCTCCACACACTTACGTTGAGAAGAAGGTGCGCCTTCCGCCGGTTGTGGTTGGACATTAATCGCGCCACCCTCGGGCCCTTCAGGCAAACAAAGGCCACCAATATCCAGAGTGGGTATTTAAAGCAATTGAAAAAAAAATCGCAAGTACAGCAGGCACGGCTAATATGCGCAGGTTTTTCTGCATGTGAGGGTGGTTTTTTGATTTTCTTTTCGGCATTTTGCATACAAGTACACACAACAGTGGGGAAGATTTACACATATACCCGTTGCAGGAAACTTCAATGGCTTGAGTATACTTTGAAAACAAGAAATAAACATTACTGAAGTATTTATTTGAGATTTCGATGGTGGACTCGTATTCATAAGGGTGTCTTGTCCACCGGTTCGAGTCTATTTGTGTATTCTCGAGTGATGAGAACTAAGAAATATTGACCATTTTATATTTGCATCCATTGACATAATTCTTAACACACACAGAGGAAAAAAAAAGATAACGATAATGCCTCTGGTATCTTGGCGTTTGGCACTTCGTATCCACAAACAACATTATTTCTTGCTCTGGGAATCAAAAATAAGATCATCGGATCCTTTGCACACGTCTCATATTGATGGACCATGAAATATGTCGGATGCCCCTTTTCGCGTGCTTGAATAACTGTGCCCTTTGCACACACAGATCAACATTAGGACAAAACGGAATGTGGTGCGAGCTTGTGTGGCACTTCAATATGCGATCCAGTATAAGTGTAAGATACTTCAACGTGTTGTTAACTATAGCATTCAGCGCTACATAAAAATTGGGACTTACTCCGCACTTTTCATCAAGGGGACGTACTCGTTGTTTATTTCCAGTCCTCTCACCGTAGATTCGATGGCGGCCATCAAGTCCTCCGGAATATCAGCCTCTCCGTTTTGGTACATGGGTACGTGCTCTGACAACAACAACAACAACAAAAAAGCAACGTGTTGATTTCCGTACCGTGATTCGCCTCCGGCATTTTTGGTGATGGTAAGTAACATTTAATGGTCAACGAGTTATGCAGGAAGTCCCCGATTCCCGATGAAGCGTTCGTGTCGAATGTACGTTATGATTGATGATATTTATCGATAAGCTTACGGTTAATACAGGAAATAGAACCGTTATCACACGTATACAAAATGAGTGGAGCTCTCTCAGACTGATTCAAGAAATATAATTAGCACTTAGTGTTGATTTAGATACAGACTGTACAAAAGGCACAAAAGCATTTAGGGACCCTAACGCTTCGCTCTTGTGCGTTGAACGCGATAGCGACATTCTATTGTGAGTGCGTACTCAAGCACTTAGTGCATGAAACCTTTTTGAATTTGCTATGCACCCACTACGTGGCCTTAGGGGACAAGACGCAGTAGCGTGTGTGCCTTTTGTAGTGGGCTACCAGCATTCAACCAAGGAGCCATTATTCTGATGGCTGTTGGCAGTGGACGCTTGTACCATGCATTATTACTGCAATGTTTCGTGTTGCATTGCGAACCATGTATACAGGACGCGTTTGTTGTGAATCATGAAAGCTACTTTCACTGCATTTCCAAACAGAGGAACTTCTTTTCACTGTTTTCACAAGCATGCAAATGAGGTGCCCTATGATATGTTCTTCTTCATGGGTATGCACAGCTTGTAGAAGACACGAATGCAAGACCGCAATGCAGAGCCCACCACCTCTTGAAGCACACACTTTATTCAAATGGCTATTCCCACCAAAACATTACGACGAGCTAGACTTTAGAATGATGGATATGTGGGGTTTAAACGTCCCAAAACCACCATATGATTATGAGAGACGCCGTAGTGGGAGGGCTCCGGAAATTTCAACCACCTGAGGTTCTTAACCGTGTGCCAAAATCTGAATGATTGATTATGTGGGGTTTAACGTCCCAAAACCACCAATGATTATGAGAGACGCCGTAGTGGAGGGCTCCGGAAACTTCGAACCACCTGGGGTTCTTTAACGTGCACCCAAATCTGAGCACACGGGCCTACAACATTTCCGCCTCCATCGGAAATGCAAGCCGCTGCAGACGGGATTCGATCCCGCGACCTGCGGGTCAGCAGCCGAGTACCTTAGCCACTAGACCACCGCGGCGGGGCGTGCCCAAATTTGAGCACACGGGCCTACAACATTTCCGCCTCCGTCGGAAATGCAGGCCGCTGCAGACGGGATTCAACCCGCGACCTGAGGGTCAGCAGCCGAGTACCTTAGCCGCTAGACCACCGCGGCGGGGCGTGCCCAAATCTGAGGACACGGGCCTACAACATTTCCGCCTCCGTCGGAAATGCAGCCGCTGCAGACGGGATTCAACCCGCGACCTGAGGGTCAGCAGCCGAGTACCTTAGCCGCTAGACCACCGCGGCGGGGCGTGCCCAAATCTGAGGACACGGGCCTACAACATTTCTGCCTTCGTCAGAAATGCAGCCGCCGTAGCCGGGATTCGATCCTGCGACCTGCGGGTCAGCAGCCGAGTACCTTAGCCGCTAGACCACCGCGGCGGGGCGTGCCCAAATTTGAGCACACGGGCCTACAACATTTCCGCCTCCGTCGGAAATGCAGCCGCTGCAGACGGGATTCAACCCGCGACCTGAGGGTCAGCAGCCGAGTACCTTAGCCGCTAGACCACCGCGGCGGGGCGTGCCCAAATCTGAGGACACGGGCCTACAACATTTCTGCCTTCGTCAGAAATGCAGCCGCCGTAGCCGGGATTCGATCCTGCGACCTGCGGGTCAGCAGCCGAGTACCTTAGCCACTAGACCACTGCGGCGGGGCGTGCCCAAATCCGAGCACACCGGCCTACAACATTTCCGCCTCCGTCGGAAATGCAGCCGCCGCAGCCGGGATTCGATCCTGCGACCTGCGGGTCAGCAGCCGAGTACCTTAGCCACTATACCACAGCGGCGGGGCGTGCCCAAATCTGAGCACACGGGCCTACAACATTTCCGCCTCCGTCGGAAATGCAGCCGCTGCAGACAGGATTCGATCCCGCAACCTGCGGGTCAGCAGCCGAGTACCTTAGCAACTATACCACAGCGGCGGGGCGTTGCCCAAATCCGAGCACACATCGTGGCCCTACAACATTTTCCCGCCTCCGTCGGAAATGCAGCCGCTGCAGACAGGGATTCGATCCCGCAACCTGCGGGTCAGCAGCCGAGTACCTTAGCCACTAGACCACAGCGGCGGGGCGTGCCCAAATCCGAGCACACGGGCCTACAACATTTCCGCCTCCGTCGGAAATGCAGCCGCTGCAGACGGGATTCGATCCCGCGACTGCGGGTCAGCAGCCGAGTACCTAGCCACTAGACCACAGCGGCGGGGCGTGCCCAATCCGAGCACACGGGCCTACAACATTTCCGCCTCCGTCGGAAATGCAGCCGCTGCAGACGGGATTCGATCCCGCGACCTGCGGGTCAGCAGCCGAGTACCTTAGCCACTAGACCACAGCGGCGGGGCGTGCCCAAATCCGAGCACACGGGCCTACAACATTTCCGCCTC